>JARYGA010012700.1:0-60846 GCA_030545235.1 Helianthus tuberosus | reverse complement strand
AAGATGTTGTGGGTTATGCTTTCATGGCAAAAATTGTGCCATTCAAAGACACACGAACTGAAGAAGAAAAATACGTGAATAGAAAGATGTTGGCACAAACCATGAAGGATAAACATTATCGAGCCTGGAAAGAGGCTAAAAGTGCAAACATATGGGATGCTGATCGGGAATGCTATTTGGACCCAAAAGGCAACATACTTGTTGAACCATCAACACTCATTATTGAAACTCTCATTGAACAAATAGCACAACAAGAAGAAGAGAGACAGAGAATGTGGGCAAGAGAACCTGAAGAGAAAGAATTAAAGTCGAAGAAGGTCGTTGATGGAATAATCGACACCACCAAAGAAATGACTGCAGAGAATCTGACCAAGATGGCAGATCAAGTACTCATGGCTAAGGAATTAGAGTGTCACACCCCGATATTTCCACGTATTACCGGTGGGCCCGGTGGGGAGTATCGTGACGTAGTTGATATCATCATAGTCAAACAACACAATTTTAAATGCACAGCGGAAGCAAAAGATAAATATATTACAATCCGATATAAAGTAATATCAAATATTACAACGGAATGTAAGATGGATCAACATGCGGATCTAAAATAGAAAGATAACACTGTTCAACAGACTTTAACATCTAGAGCTTGCGAGACTTGATTAATGATGCCAGGAGTAGCCAGCCTATTTCGTCTAGTACCTGCACTTAGCCTTTTTGGAAAATACGTCAGTTTACACTGGTAAATACAACTTAACTGACTCATTATGAAAAGAGTTTGAAAATTAATTGAATGCACATGGCACAAAACTTTTTATAACTTGGGATAATTATTTGTATATAATCTTGTATACAGTTTTACTTATTTGTCGTCCGTCAGGGCCGGTTTGTAGGGTCGGTCTAGATTAACTGACACGCCACAGGTATAATGCCCACAAGGATTATTTCCTTTAAGTGGATTACCATTTTTTACATGATGCATCTGTCAGGTGTACGCCTACACCCCGTGCTTAGGTCGTGGCCATTTCTTTGAATGATGCCAAGGATATCCGGGACATGGTCATTTAACCCCCAAAGGCCATACACCAAATAATACATATTAAACGGGTCATGCAAATACATTAATCACAATCCGATTTAAACGACTACACACACCCGACCAAGCGGTACTTTTATAGTACCGTATCCCAAGCCCGTATAGGGAAAATAAGTTAAGAGTATTTACCTGAGCAAATTTATACAATTTATCCCAGCCGTATACCACCAAGAAAGTACAGATAGCTTTTACTAGGCTCCTAAATCTGGAACGAAGGTTTTTAATAACCTATTAGATTCCTAACGGGTCTTAATTTAAGCCTATGCTTAGACCGGTTAGTTTTAAAAGAGGATACGGTTCAAAACGCATGATTAAGCGAGAACCGGATTAGAATGTGGTTTAGACCCGACAAGCTTGTATACTTTTGTAATAAGGGTAAACTAAACACATTCTTGATTCTGAGATAAAAATGACAAGGTTTGACCCGTTTCGGCTAATTTATGCAAACTAGTTACATAAGCCGATCCGAACGCGAAAAGTGCGTAACGGGTAACCAAAAGAGTCATATACAGGTTTCCTAAGTTAATATGCCTTAAATACGTTGTGATATCAGTAGGATACCTTCCATTATGCCCAAAACGAATTTAAACTCAAATTTAACCCCGAAGGGGTATTTTGGTCATTTTAAAGGTTATAAAAGAGTTTATATATTAATCTGAGTTTTAGGTCTGATATAATCAGTAAAAATACTTACTTTAATAAGTTATATCAGTATGGTATTACATATATGTGAAATTTATTAATTATAACCAAACTATGCACCGAAAGGGCATTCTGGTAATTTCACATAAGCTTTAAAGGTCAAAATTAGAATTCTGAGTTTAAAACTTTTGCCTACTGTTAAATTATGAAAATATACTTAAAACATCAGTAGGTATCAAACCTTATATGTTAAAAATAGTTTTAACTTATATTATGCGTTAAAAACGCGTAAAAGGCGGTTTTAAGCGATTTCCGGGTTTTTAATGAAAAGCTGATATTTTTATTATTCCAGAAATCTTAAAATATTTTATTTATCAAATAAAATCAGTAGCAAAAGGTTTGGGGTCAAAATGTTTTATAAAACTCATTTTATAGGCCAAAAGGGCAAAACCGACAATAACCTAATCAAAGGTATAACTCTATGTTATGCTCAGCCTAAAAATAAATAAAAATCTTCAAAAATCCCAAAATATTATTTTACATCAGTGGGTAAAAAGTTCGGTATCAAAAATTGGGTTTAGATAGGCTATATGCTAATTATGCCGTTTAATTAATAAAAAGCTTTTCATTTACGCTAATGAGCATAACTCCTAATCTAGACCACAAACTGATTTCAAATTTTAAGGACAAGTTTATAATCCAGTAATAAAGGTTTCTATTCTTTCATATTTTCAAAAATATCGTTTTAAGGTCAAAAGGGCATAATGGTCAACATTTAAGCATATAACGGGAACATGTAAATGAATAGGATAACTAAGGATCCAAGTTGTATAACCTCAGAGGGTTATACTAACCCATTACATGGTCCTAAAGGAATCCTAAGACATATCTAAACTAAGCTAAATCGGGTCAGAACTGAAAGTCAAAGCAAAAGTCTACTTTTGCGACTTTCGGTTCCGAACCGATCCTAAACTTGAAATTGTCGGGTTGAACATGCTTAGGCATGTTCTTATACTAATTACCAAGTTATACAAGTGTTAAAACAGGTTTCATAGCTTCTATATTGCTAATTATGAATTTATTTGCAAAATAGCTTTCTGTTGACTTTTTATTTTATTAGGTTTGACCCGACATTTGACCAAGTTAGGATGATAATCAGTAGGTGCCCTCTTAGGGGTTTATTACCTACACAATTACCAACTTATAACTTTTAGTCCCTGCCTGACTTAAAAGTTTATTTTTGCGCACCAAACACCTCTAAGCCTATATATAAGCTATATAAAGGATAACTAGGGTATGTTTAACTCATGGTCATATTCCGGAAGGTCCGTTACCATACGAATCGGCATACTTTTGCAGTTTGACGCGATTAGTCCTTTAATCGCACAAAGTAGCACGAAATGTCGTTTACTGACATCCAAGCCTTCCATGGCCCATAATGGGCATTCCCAAGCATATACTTAAATATTACTACACTCCTGTTTGCTTAAATGGTCACCGAAAGGCGTAGATTCAAAAGTTGACGCTTTAGGTCCCTCTATTGCGCAAACTTGCGCATCTCATCATTTAATAGCATTGAAGCCTCATCTAATTCATATTAGACATTCTTGAAAGTATTATTAAACATCACGATGCTTCGGGTTCGCTAAAAGGTCATTCAGAGGTATAATTAAACATATTGACACTTTTAGCTCCTCTGACTTGCAAAGTTGCGCGTAACTTTACTTATAGGCATAAAAACGTTATACGGCCAATAGTTGGCATTCCCGAGAGTATAATCAAATATCATGAAGCTCCCGATTTGTTAAAAGGTCACTCAGAGGTAAGAATTAACATGTTGACCCTTTAAACCCATCTTTGCGCAAACTTTCAATTAATTACGCAAACGGCTACACTCGATCTACAAGTGGCTCATTTGTGAATATAATCATCTTGAGAGGTTATTCAGAAACTTATTTTTGGTATGATAACACTTCCAATCCTTTTATAATCAAGGTTTTCGATTTTTTGAAAAATTAGTCCCTTAATTTCAGTGTTTGACTTCATTAGGGTTTATTACACGTGTCAATACACCATTGGACGTGATTTTACGAGGTGTTACATAGAGGTAGATTCTAAGTCTGCATCTGAGTCAAAGAGCCAGGTTAGTTATAGTGATTCAACAAATGGGTCAGGTAAGACTGATAAGGCTAAAACTGTGAGTGACTGCAAAAATTACATGAAAGACTGCAAGGTTTGTAGCACACATGCATATCTTAACGCCAAAAAGACTAAAGAACTAACTGAGAGAGTCAAAGAAGTTGAAAATCAAATCTTAAGTCGTGATAAACTGGTAAAAGCTTCAAATGACATAATAAAGGAATTAACTGAGAAGATTGAAAAAGATAAAATTGATGTAGAACGAGTTAGAAAAGAAAATGAAAAGTTAATTCATGAAAACCGACAACTTTCTGAAAATCATGAGAAGCTGAAAAGAACGATAAAAGATTCTGATGAGCGAAACAGTAAAACATCCAAAGAAAATTTTCAACTGTCAGGAGTCCTTCAGTCAAAAGAAAAGCAAATCAACCAACAGTTGGATGAGATTGCTAATACGAAGCTTCAGTTTCAGGAAGCTAAGATTGAAAACGAATGAATCAATCTGAAACTAAACAGTTACAACTCCGCGAGCTTTGTTCTTCAACACATAGTTCCCAAACCCATTGGGAAGAACAAAGCTGGTGAAGATGTATATTCAGATGGAACTAGGGTAGGGTATCATCAAGTTCCACCTCCATTGTTGAATAATTTTTCAAAGAAAAAGTCTGGGTTGGTTAAAGATGATGAAACAAATGAGATTAAACTTCCAGAAACGATCGATGTCACTTTCACTTCATCATTTGATGAAGACAGTGTTCAGTCCGAAGTTGTTAAAAATGTGGTTGAAAATGTTTTAAAATCTGACAGTGATTCAACTGAGGACGAAGAGTGCTTTTTGGATAATTACATTCCGAAATCAAAATCCAAAAACAACTTAAGTGAAGAACCTACTCTTGTGATGTACAAGATGTCGGGTTCAGATAAGTTGTATTCGGTTCTTGAATTTCCACTTGAAAATGTGAATGTCGACAAGTTGAAAAATATGTTTAAACTAGTTGAGATTGATGTTTCTGAAATCGAAGGTTTGAAACGTTCCAAAAGGAAATTGAACTTTGAAAAAGATAAGTCTTACTACAAAAAACCTGCTGTATCACCACGATTTTCTAACAACAACCAAAACAGATGGTCGGGTGGTTATCAGGGTGGTAAGAACATTCAAAAAAGGAACTTTCAGAACAAGAAGTTTGTTGAGAAAAAGGTGTTTGTGAAAAGCTCGAGTTCACATTCCGAGCAAGAATCTGAAATTTTTTCAAAATCAAATGTAGAATTCTTTGAGAAGAAGGCCTCACAGCCTCAGACCGAAGGCACAAGTCGGGAAGTGGATACCCGTACACACTTTAAGTGCAACAAAGTTGGACACATTGCACGAAAGTGCAACAACTCAAAGCCTAAGTCTGCGGTTGTCGAGAGACCGAAAAAGAAAGATGATGTAAAAGGCAAAAATCCAATGGTTGTTGAGAAGAAAGTTTTGAAAAATGAAAACACAAAAGTCAAAACTGAACCTGTAAAGAAGTTGGTAACTAAAACTGATAAATTTTACAAACGGGTCGCTTCGTCTCAACAAACATGGAAGCCAAAATCTGATGATAAGAAAGCAAGTTCTCTAAAACCAAAGGTTTCTGATTCTATAAAACAATCATCTTCTACCACACCGGTAAAGATGAATGTTCCTTTTGATTACTACGAGAAACTTGAGAAACAAACTTCAACCCATTCAGGGAAGAAGTATGTTGCAAAGAAAGACCAATCATCTGGTCAACCTCCGAAAAATTAGTTCTTTTTATATAAAGAGGTTGAGATTGGGTCTGAAGAAAGTTTAAAGATGAATGACAAGAATTTCCCACCATTATACACCAAAACCACACGCATTAATGTCAAGCTACCTGAGTCGAAAGAGGCTTGGGTTGCTTCAAAATCTCACTAAAAAGTTTGTGATACGTGTAGGAGCTTCCGAGATCCATCTCACGTTGGATAATGGATAGTGGAGCTTCTCGGCACATGACGGGGAGAAAAACCCTACTTTACGATGTGAGAGGATTTAACGGAGGTTATGTTGGTTTTGCCGGTAATCAGGGAGGTCGTATTATTGGTGAGGGAACATTATCGAATGGTATTGTCACATTTGAAAGAGTAAAGTACATCGCCGAGCTAGAGAACAATCTTCTGAGCATTTCTCTTATCTGTGACCGAATGTGTTCGACACACTTCACGGATAAAGAATGTATGATCTTGAAACCGGGGTCTCGAGGCCGTTGGAGAGACTTCACATGGATCTTTTTGGTCCCGTGAATGTAAAAAGCATAACTGGCGATCTCTACTGCTTAGTAGTCACAGACGACTTTTCGAGATTTTCGTGGGTGACGTTCCTGAAGACAAAAGACGAGACATTTGAGAGTTTGATGACACTTTTCAGAAAGATTGAGAACTTGTACCGAACTCGAATTAGAAGAATAAGAAGTGACAATGGTACAGAGTTTAAGAACAACAAAATGGAAGAATATTGTGATCAAAGAGGTATAGTGCAAGAATTCAGCGCGCCTTATACTCCGCAACAAAATGGAGTCGCAGAAAGAAAGAATAGGACGCTGATCAAAACGGCCAGGACAATGCTTGCTGATTCAAAGTTACCTGTCAATTTTTGGGCAGAAGCAGTGTCAGCCGCTTGCTATACGCTCAACCGGGTTCTTACGGTGAAAAAGTACAATAAGACATGTTTCGAGCTGATCAATAAAAGAAAGCCTAATTTGGAGTATTTGGAACCGTTCGGGTTACCCTGTACTGTTCTAGATCCTGATGGCAAGTTTGGTCCAAAGACATTTGAAGGCATCTTCATGGGTTATGCAAGTCCAATGAGAAGAGTCTTTGTTCCTCATATGAAACAGATCATCGAAGCACAACACGTTGAGTGCCAAGGTTACACAATGCCACCACAGAAACCCGCTGACTCATGGCACTTCAACTGTGATAATCTATGGGATTCATTCGAGTTGGAAGAAGAGCCAGAGTTCTTTGATGAGTTGGATATTCTAAGAGAATATGAAGCAACACAGGAAAGATTCCCAGCAGAATCGTCTAGACGTCAACGACAAACTTCCAACGATAATGAAGCTGGTCCAAGTAACGCTGGAGAGAATGATGGTGTTCAGCAAACTCCGACATCTTCGGAATGAGAACATGCTCCTAACAATCAGACAGCAGTAAATGATAATTCAGAATCTGATGAAAGGCCAACATTCGATCGTGGTGATTCAGAGTCTGAGGGGGAGCAAATCCAGTCTCCAGATCAGACAATTCCTGTCAATGAACAAGTAGCAAATCAGAACGTTACAAATTTGGAAGGTGAGGTAGATGTTTCAGGCGAGGTGATACCAAGGACTCTTTCATATCATCCAGAAGAATTGAAAATAGGAGAGCTGTAATCAGGCGTCCACACAAGACGACAAATTGACCAGGGCCTTACTTACTTTTATACAAAAGTTGCTCCTTTACAAACAGAGTTTTCACTTAGTTGTTTCATTTCGCAGATTGAGCCGCGAACGTACAAGGAAGCACTAACTGAAGATTCCTGGGTCAACGCAATGTAGGAGGAGCTGAATCAGTTTGAGAAGTTGGGTGTATGGAAACTGGTGGATTTGCCTGATGGTCATAGGAAGATAAACACTAAGTGGGTGTTTAAGTGCAAAAGGGACGATCGAGGGGTTATTGTTCGCAACAAAGCTCGACTCGTGGTCCAGGGTTTCAGTCAGCAGGAGGGTATAGATTTCACTGAAGTATATGCTCCGGTTGCGCGACTTGAAGCGGTTAGAATCTTCCAAGCATTTGCATCTTGGAAAGGATTTAAAGTATATCAGCTAGATGTGAAGTCGGCATTTCTCTATGGCAAGGTGAAAGAGGAGGTATATGTCGGACAGCCACCGGGACAAGGATAAGGTTTATCTCTTGGATAAGGCGTTATACGGCTTACATCAGGCCCCGAGAGCCTAGTATGAGACACTCTCGCAACATCTGTTAGCCAACAACTTCATTCGAGGCAAGGTAGACGCCACTATCTTCACAAAAGAAGTCGACGGTCATCTTCTGATAGTCCAGATTTACGTGGATGACATTATTTTCGGGTCGACAAATGAAGAACTCTGCAAAGATTTTGAAAAAGTGATGAAGCAGAAGTTTGAAATGTCTTCAATGGGTGAGATGAAGTTCTTCTTAGGGCTTCAGGTTGATCAACTGCTCGAGGGAACGTTCATATATCAGACGAAGTATGTTCACGACGTCTTAGAGAAATTTGGGATGTCCGGGACTGCTCCAACTTCCACCCCATTAGCGACGAACCATGGAATAAACCCTGATCTCACCGGAGAGAAGGTGGATGAAATGTTGTACCGCTCCATGATCGGATCGCTGATGTATTTGACGGTATCGAGACCTAATATTATGTGTCCGACCTGCCTCGCGGCCTGATTTCAATCAAGTCCCAGAGCTTCGCATATGACAATCGTCAAAAGGATATTATGCTACCTGAAAGGAACTCCAAGCTTGGGGTTGTGGTATCCAAAAGAAGGAGATTTCACGCTTGAGGGGTACTCTGATTCCGATTTCGGATGCTGCAAAGCGAACGCTAAGTCAACAACTGCGGGATGGCAGTTTTTCGGACCCCGATTGGTCACCTGGCAATGTAAGAAGCAGACCTCTGTTGCTTTGTCCACATGTGAAGCCGAGTATGTATCTGCTAGCAGCTGCTGCTCCCAGATCTTGTGGATCCAGCAAAAAATGCGTGACTACGGTTTGCAATTTCTTACCTCTCCTATCTTTGTTGATAATGAGGCAGCTATTAACATAACAAAAAATCCTGTTCATCACGCTAAAACCAAACACATTGAAATTCGTCATCACTTCATCCGAGACTGTTTCGAGAAGAAGTTGATACGAATAGAAAAAATCCACACCAATGAACAAAAGGCTGACTTACATACCAAAGCGTTTGACAGAACACGTTTTCAATATCTTTTAAAACTTAATGGTATGAAGTTATTATCGGTTGCGGAGGGGATTCTTGGCGTAGTTGAATGTACCACTGTAGATGATGTTGAAAAGCAATCTAAAATGGTTTGTCGATTTTTTACTTGTTTTGGTATTTAGGGGGAGATAGGTAATATTTTCAGAAAATACAAAAATAATAAAAAATTCAAAATCCAAAAACAATAGAAAACCGAAAAAGAGTTTGTGTAAAAAGGGGAAATGATAGTACATCAGGTAGACAGTTTCAGTACGCTAAAGAAATGTAATGATTAAATAGTGTTAAGCAGTCTCGCTGATGATATGCCGATAGGTTTTTATACATTTAGTAGATTTGTTTGGGATATAAACCTAAATCATTTCTTGCTTATTACGTGGGGAACATCTCTCGGATATATAGGTAACCCCTGAAATCCTGTTTGAAAGACTTGTCTATTTCTAACATACTAGGTCTTTGTACGTAATGATATCTGGGGTATTATACCTGGACTTCTGATTTTGCAGAAGCAATAGCCTAGTCCTCGTATAATACTCTGCACTGCTTTATTCGTAAAGCTCACCCTCAGCATAAAAAAATGATGAAACATTGAAAAATGCTAATCATGTGCTGTTGAAGAAAAGATCCCCAAACGGGACACACCGAAAGTCGAGCCATCATCTCTCTGTCTGAACGGAAGTTCTAACCAGAGCTCTCATGGCCTCGCATTTACCCGTTTACAGATATGATTAGTGTACATTCACCTGTAAGACTGAATATAGGGGTCTGGATACGGGAGTATATTCTGAGGTGGGACACGCGTTTAAGTTAAGTCATTAAAACACTAATTCGTATCCTGAACAGATTGAACTTTGTGTGAAAATTTAAATTGGATCAGTATATCGGCAATCACTGTGAATTGTTTAATACTAAGTATGTTATCAAGCTTAACGGTACTAGTAGCTTGTCGGTAGTTGATATGATCCCCTAACACGCTTACCAAAAATATGTTTGTAAATAGTTTACGGTTACTGCATTTCATTTCATTACAGTTTAGCTCTTAAAACCCAAAAAGATTTCATAGTTTTCTAGTCTTAAACTTTCTTAAAATCTCAAAAAGATTTTACATTTCTGCTTTGTTTTTTCGACAAACCAAAGTGGAAAGCTGATCTTCAGATTCGCAGTTTTGAAGCAGATGCAGGAAGTTTCTGAGCTGGGCAGATGGTTTGGGAGCTTATCATGAAAAACCTGGCAAAATGCAAAGTCAATGCAAGTTCATTAAGTTGAAACGTTTGAAATAGATTGAACAAAATGTCAGTTTGCTTTGTTTCGGGTCAACCAAGGTCATTAAGTTGAACTTGGTAGGCAAATTAAGTGCCTAGGGTCATTAACTTGGACCTAGATACTTAAGTGGATTCTTAAAACTGATAAAATCTGAGTAGAATATCAAAAAGTCAAAAGGTCAAAGTTTTAAAAGTCAAAGAGGTGTGTTTGGCTCGGGCGGCAATCCGATCGGACAGCAATCCGATTCAGTGACACTATAAATAGGAGGTCAATCATTCAGTCAAACCTTTCACTCGACCGACCGACCATCCTATTCTCTCACACACGAATTTCACAATATCCCTATTATTGCAACCACTGATATCCACAACCGTATCCATCTCGTCCAACCAAGTCATGCAATCTACTGCTCCTTTTTCCCCAGTGAAATCCCTGGGTTTGCACGAAACAAAGTACTTATAGGAGCAACACTTATTACGGGGTTCTTGATTCTGTACGACTCTTTGGGATGGAGCACTCCTCTGGTTTGATGAGTGGTGAGAATTACTGTTGTGGGCAGTGTGGGTCCTGGAGGGTGTTCTAGAGTGTGGTGCAGATTGGGTCCTTGCATGGGGTACCACTTGATTCATGGAGCTGTCTATCCATAGCTCGATTAACGGCATTATCTATCATTGCCTGTAATTCTGCACCCGCTACATTTACTCGGGCATTATCAAGCTCTCCCCGAGGGTGACTATTAATCTCGTTTGAGTCGGCCATGTTGCTTGAACTGTTACATATTGACAAAATTCATTGGTGAGTTTATTATAGAATTGTCTTTTATGGCAATTTTATTAACCGTGGTAATCATAGACCATATATGGTTAATTTATTACTCACATTTATTTAGGAATTCTAATATAATTTATCCTAATTATAAAACAATAACAGTTTTATTAGCACATAAGGCCTAGTCACAGGGACAAATTAAATCATAAGCTATGATTTCAGAGAATCAAGGCTTTTAAAGTTTGACCATAGTTCATTACCTTTATCAGACAGGGTCACAGACTATTACTGTCTTTTGTCTCATATGAAAATGAGAAGGGCCCGCAGGCATTATATTACCAATGGATGGTAAAAAAGAACTGATCATCTTCATTGATGATTTAACCCATGATTCAGAGATCATTTAGTTGGGTTAGGAATCAAAAAAAATTCCCTATATAATAATAACACGTGTGATTTTAACGAATCATGTTTGCCAGGAGTGTTAACATATTTTCAGATGTTAACTGGGATTTGAATCTTTTTAACGGGTTTTACCATCTTGGCCAGGTCTTAAAATGACATGCAGGCTAGGTTATACCTTTAAGATCCTTAATTACAAATTAAAATAGGCAGATAGATTTTTAAAAGGAATGATTCCGATTTATTTATTTCATATATACTTTAATTATGCATAACATAGCAAAGATGAAATTTATAAACTTACATTCCATTAAAACTTAAAAGTAGTACACTTTGCCCTAAACGGGACTTTTTCACAGAAACATTTGCCATCGCAGGAGCTATACAGATAATACATGTCCTCACAGGGACTGTTTACAAAAGTAAATGTCCACGCAGGGACTAATAGAGACAAGTCCACGTAGGGACTAAGTACAAAGATAGATGTCCACGCAGGGACTACATACACACATAAATAAATGTCCACGTAGGGACTTGATTTAAACAAGGAAATACAATAATACATATTGGGACTTAACGATCCCGTTTCTTCTTTCCTTTCAGCAAACTTGCTAAGCCACTCATGAATCCCTTCCTACGTTCCCTCTGTAAATCTCGCTCAACTCTTCCCAGTCTTTCACGGAGATCCTCCTGCTCTGGTGGGGAAAACCGTGGTGGCTGGTGCTGTAGTGGTGGCTGAGCAGGTACTTGATACCCACGAGTTGGGTATCCCATTCCCCAAGGGGTTCCATATGGTCCCTCGGGATTATGGGCAAGGTAATTTGATGCCACATGGTAGGGATCCTCAACATAATTATAGTTAGTGTATGCTGGCGGTCCGTATGGGTTGTAAGCTGCTGGAGCAGTATAAGCAGGGATAGGGTTGCCAAAACCCGATGGTGACGGTGCAATAGGTGCCGAATTCACCTCTGAAACTGGAACTGAAGGTCCCTCCTCCTGTGGCTCTTCATATAGTGGCGGGTAGTGGCTACCACTAGAGTGTTGAGGGGTGCTGAAATGAAAATCCCCTGCTCGTGCGGTCATCCTTGCGCCAGTCCTCCTACGTCTTGGTGGTGCTGGAGGCGCTAGATTAACTGGCGGCGGTGGAGGTGGTGGCGTGACTGCCACGAAATGTGGATCCCCAGAGGGATCTTGCTGCTGCTGTTGCGGCTGCTGGTGAGGCGATGAATGGTAAGATGGCGTAAAGTACCACTCACACTGGTCGAACCGTGCCTGATGACTATCCGGACCTTGGTATGGTGTTCCATGAAAAGACGAACCATCAGAGATCTCAACAGGATTGTTCAGGGTTCCGGTTGCAGGCTCGACGGGATCTGTGTCCTCGTCCATGTCCATCGCTTGATCACCTGAAAAATGATCCTCCGGTCCTAGTGGGTTAAAGCCCCCTTGTTCTGGTAGGTAGTCCGCCGGGTTAAACTGGCCCCGAAAGACAGGAGTAGGGTCATCGAAGGAACGATGCGATGAAGATCGCTGTAGTGGTATGTATGAAGGTTGCGGGTTGTTGGGCTCATTCTCGGACTGAGGCCCATAGGAGTGATGATATGGAGGCGTTGAGCTATACGACGTAGATCGTCTGGAAGGCTCCTCATAAATCCTCCAAGGTTCTTGTGGATCTGCACTCCTTGTAGAAGAAGGAGTTCACTGACGCGAAGGCCCGGCCTCGTGGTCGTTAGGGGCGCTGATTGGCCCTTTTCCTCGATCTCCTCACCTGAATCTTGGCGGCATTGCTAAACCTGTTTATATAAACAAGGTAATAACAAGGAAAAATAAAGGACAAAATTTAAATTAATAATAAAAACATTTTGGATTATTCCTATGTTCTTTGTCTAGACTCGAAGATTTAGGAATGTGCAATTGTGTCATTGAGATTAAACACAAAAGGCTAGTGTTTAATTCACTCAACGTTGGCTCTGATACCAACCTGTCACACCCCGTATTTCCACGTATGACCGGTGGGCCCGGTAGGGGAGTATCGTGACGTGGTTGGCAACATAATAGTCAAACAACACAATATTTACATGCACAGCGGAAGCAAAATATAGATTCATTTCAACCAAACAATATTGTAATATTAAGTATCACAAGTAGTCGAAAATAAATCCACAGGTAGATCAAAATAAAAGGAAACAATGTTCAACAGTCTATGACATCCAAGCTTGCGAGACTTATTGTGGATGCTAGGAGAGAAGCCAGCCTATTACGCGTAGTACCTGCACTTAACCTTTTTGAGAAAATACGTCAGTTTACACTGGTAAATACAATCAACCGACTCATTTTGAAAAGAGTTTAGGAAAATGCATTTAAGGCACAAGGCACAAATAATATTTTATAACTTGGGATAATTATTTGAATATAATGCTTGTAAAGGATTTACATGTTTCTTATGCGTTCAGTAGCCCGGATCGAGCCGGGTTAAAGATCAATAGACACACCACATTAATTATATGAAACACCGACGGGCGTACGCCTACGCCCCGTGCTTAGGTCGTGGCCATTTCGTAAAATGATGCCAGGGATATCCGGGACATGGTCATTAACCCCCCAAAGGCTTTAAGCAACAAAACAATTTAAACGATACATCTCAATACTTTAACCATTATACAATTAAAGATTCAATGCCTGACCAAGCGGTATTTTATATACCGTACCCCAAGCCCGTATAGGGAAAATAAGTTAAAAGTATTTACCTGAGCAAGTATAAATCAAAATCAGCGAGTGCAAGTATCTTTTACCGGTTCTCCTAATCTGGAACGAAGGTTTATAATAACCTATTAGAATCCTAACGGGTCTTTAGTTAAGCTTAAGCTTAGACCGGTTAGTTTTAAAGATACGGTTCGTATGCACGATTAAGCGAAGACCGGATAGAATGTGATTTAGACCCGACAAGTTTGAAGACTTGCTTAATATGGGTATATTATACACATTCTGGATTTTGAGATAAAACCGATAAGGTTTGACCCGTTTCGGCTAATTTATGTAAACTAGTTACATAAACCGAACTGAACGCGCATGAAGCGTTACGGGTAACCGTAAGAGTCCTAAACAGGTTTCCTAAGTTAACATGCCTTAAATATGTTGTGATATCAGTAGGATACCTTCCATTATGCCCAAAACGAGTTTAATCTCATAGTAAGCCCCGTAGGGGTATTTTGGTCAATTTAAAGGTTATAAAAGGAATTAATTAAGTTTCTGTGAACCAGGTCTGAATACATCAGTAAAATGGCTTAGTTTAACAGGTTATAATATTTGGTTATAAGTCTTATATGCCAAAATAATTTTAAACCCAAACTATGCGTATAATACGCGTATAAAGCCGTTTTAAGCGACATACGGGTTAAAATAGGATTCTGAGTTTTCTGATCAGTTAAACAGGTTTAAAACACTTCATTTATTATTTAAAATCAGTAGCAATTGGATTGGCATCAAAAGGATTTGTAAAACTCATTTTATGGCTTAAAAGGGCATATTCGGTATTTACCGAATTAAGGCACTAATCCTAGCTTATGATCAGTTTAAAAATAATTAAAAATCTTCAAAAATCCCAAAATATTATATTACATCAGTGGGTAAAAGTTTTGGTGTCAAAAATTGGGTTTAGATAGGCTTTACGCTAATGACGCCGTTTAAATACAAAGAAGCGTTCTAATTACGTCATTAAGCATAACTCCTAATCTAGACCTCCAACTGATGTAAAAATTTAGGGACACGTTTAATAATCAGTAACTAAGATTTTTGTACTTTCACATTTCCAAAATTCTCGTTGTATGGTCATAAGGGCATTATGGTCCATATTTAAGCACTTAACGGAAACGTCGGACAATTAAGGATTTAAGTGGTATAAACGCAGAGGCTTATACAATCCTGTAACTAGGTCCTAATGGAACTTTAAGGCATGTCTAAACCTATCTAAACCTATCTAAACGCAAAGGCTTATACATTTCTGCTGACTTTTTCTAAACATCTTTGACTCGACAAATGACCTAGTTAGGATGGGAATCAGTGGGTGCCCTTTTAAGGGTTTAAAGCCCACATAATTACCAACTTATAACTACCTTAGTTTGCCTAATCGCTGGAACGTTAGCGATTAAACGCTAAGTCAAACCGTAATTACGACGGTTTGACTTCTAGGCTATTAACTAAGCAAGACTTAATTAAAGAAGGTTAAACATACTTACACGTGTCTAATGGATGATTAGGAAGGCTTGAGAATGGTCCTTATGCTCCAGAAGTCTTCAAGAAATGCAGATGAGAAGTGTGGTTGAAATGTTGCAACATAACAACCTTATATAGTGACTTTGATCATCATAGATTGTTGCCAAAGGAGTCTATACATGTCCCTTGATCAATTACATGTGCCCCTAAGGACTAAAAACCAGCCTAGGCAGCCCATGGTATGCAAAACTAGTGATCAAAGTCGGTTAAGTGGGCTGCAGGACATCTGTGCATGTTTTCTGATCAGACAAGGCAGTCACGTAGCGCGACTGCATAGGGGTATAGGGCTCGCGCTACGCGAGCACATGGTGACCTGCCAAACAAGTTTTCATTAATTGCATTTCAGTCCCTGGTCCTCCAAAAGGTCGCTTTCTCATTGTTTCTTGAATTCTAAGCCTTTACATTTGACATTTAGGGGCTTTAAGACTTATACCATCTTTGTCAAGTCCTCGGGTAACTTTGTGATCACCCGAAAAGCCCTAATTTTCAATGTTGACGATTTTAACCCTCACACACGAATTTTATCATAACTTTCTCATACGGTAACGAAACTTGGTGAAATTTTTATGGTACATTCTAGTGAGCATAATTAATCGTTACAAGGCTTCGGGTTTTCTAAAAGGTCACTCAGAGGTATATCTTTAACATGTTGACACATTTAACCCCTGTAGTTTGTAATCTCTCACTTTCTTTCACAATTCGCTTCGTATGATCCATGATCCATTCGTTTAAGGTTATAGACATCATGTAGGGTTAATGTAATGTATATTTATTCATTGTTGACACTCTGAACCCTTATATTTACATAGTTTCATTGTTTGTCAACTTTAGTCCCTCGAAAGTATTCTTTCACACGTTCAAACCTATGACACGTGTCAACACATCATAGGACGTAAATTTTTGAGGTGTTACATCCTCACCCCCTTAAAAGAAATCTCGACCTCGAGATTTACTGAAATAGATAAGGGTACTTTTCTTTCATCGTGGACTCAACCTCCCACGTATACTCGGGACCTCTACGGGCATCCCATTTGACCTTTACAATCGGTACATGCTTCCTTCGAAGCTTCTTAACCTGTCGATCCTCGATCGACAATGGTTTTTCCACAAATTTCAAGCTCTCATCTATATGCACATCTGTATGTGGTATAACCAGTGATTCATCAGCGAAACACTTTTTCAGATTGCAGATGTGGAACGCATTGTGTATACTACTGAGCTCTTCAGGTAAGTTTAACTTATAGGCAACTGACCCGACACGTTCGATAACCTCGAAAGGTCCTATGTATCTCGGGCTTAACTTGCCTTTCTTACCAAATCGCATCACTCCCTTCTAGGGTGATACTTTAAGTAAGACTTTATCACCTACTTCGAAGTGAAAGGATTTACGCTTTGGATCAGCGTAACTCTTCTGCCTATCTCGGGCAGCTTTGAGACGGTCACGAATATGGACAATCTTGTCCGTCGTTTCGAACACTATCTCTGGTCCCGATAATTGGACATCTCCAACTTCCGCCCAACAAACCGGCGTTCTACACTTTCTACCGTATAAGGCCTCGAAAGGCGCAGCCTTAATGCTGGTGTGGTAGCTATTGTTGTAGGAGAACTCAATTTGTGGTAGGTGGTTATCCCAACTACCACCCAAATCAATCACACATGCACGAAGCATGTCTTCCAACGTTTGAATAGTACGCTCACTCTGACCGTCTGTCCGAGGATGGTAAGCCGTACTAAAATTTAAACGCGTGCCCAAAGATTGTTGGAAGCTTTTCCAAAAATGTGACGTGTATCTAGTATCCCTGTCGGAGATAATAGACACAGGTATACCATGTAAAGCTACAATCTTATCCACGTACAACTGGGCCAACATGTCGGAGCTATAAGTCTCCTTAATGGGTAGGAAATGTGCTGACTTAGTCAGTCTATCAACTATCACCCATATTGTGTCATTTCCTTTCCTTGTCTTGGGTAACTTGGTGATAAAATCCATAGTTACCATCTCCCACTTCCACGTAGGAAGTTCAGGCTGTTGTAGCAACCCTGACGGTTTTTGATGCTCGGCTTTGACTTGCGCACATGTCAAGCATTTAGCTACATAGGTGGCTACAGACTTCTTCAAGCCTATCCACCAATAATTCGCCCTTAGATCCTGGTACATCTTATCAGCTCCAGGATGAACGGAGTATTTGGAACTATGGGCTTCCTGGAGGATAATATCTCGAAGTCCTCCATAAATTGGAACCCATATTTGTCCATTCAATCTTAGTATTCCGTCCTTGCTAAGTGTTAACTGCTCCTCAGTTACCCCTAGCTTTTCGTTAGGATAGTTAGCTTCCAACACAGCTTCCTTCTGTGCGGCTAACAACCTTTCAATCAAATTGTTCTTTATTTCCATGCGCTTGGCATTGATTCGAATGGGTTTCACCCTTTCCTTCCGACTCAAGGCATCGGCGACTACATTTGCCTTGCCGGGATGGTATCTTATTTCACAATCGTAATCATTCAGAGTTTCCATCCAACGGCGTTGCCTCATGTTCAAGTCCTTCTGATTGAACAGATGTTGAAGGCTCTTGTGATCAGAATAGATCACACATTTGATTCCATATAAGTAGTGCCTCCAAAGTTTTAGTGCGAATACAACGGCACCCAACTCCAAGTCATGGGTGGTGTAGTTCTTTTCGTGCACCTTTAACTGGCGTGAAGCATAGGCAAGGACTTTGCCTTTCTGCATAAGCACACATCCCATCCCGGTGTGTGATGCATCACAATAAACTACAAACTCCTCTGTTCCATCAGGCAATGTCAGTACTGGAGCATTGCTCAACTTTTGTTTCAGAATATCGAAGGATTCCTGCTGCTTAGGACCCCAGTCAAACTTAATCTTCTTACGCGTCAGCGAAGTCAGGGGTGCAGCAATCCTTGAGAAGTTTTCGATGAATCGCCTATAGTATCCTGCCAAACCTAGGAAGCTAAGAATTTCTGTAGGCGTCTTTGGCTCTTGCCAGTTCATGACAGGTTCAACTTTAGCGGGATCGACTTGGATACCACGCTCACTAACAACATGTCCAAGAAATTGGACTTCTCGAAGCCAGAATTCACACTTCGAGAACTTGGCATAGAGCTTTTCTTTATGAAGTAGTTCCAGAATGCAATGAAGATGCTTCTCATGGTCAGCTTGGTTCTTCAAGTAGATGAGGATATCATCGATGAAAACGATGACGAATTTATCTAAGTGCGGCTTGCATACACGATTCATGAGATCCATGAATGCGACCGGTGCATTAGTGAGCCCAAAAGGCACCACTAGGAACTCGTAATGACCATAACGAGTCCTAAATGCTGTTTTGTGCACGTCTTCATCTCTAACCTTTAATTGATGGTAGCCTGACCTTAAGTCAATCTTCGAGAAGAAACTTGCCCCTTGAAGTTGATCGAACAGATCGTCGATCCTGAGCAAAGGATACCTATTCTTGATGGTGACCTTATTAAGCTCACGGTAGTCGATGCACAGACGCATCGATCCATCCTTCTTCTTGACAAATAAAACTGGTGCTCCCCAAGGAGACGAACTAGGTTTGATGAAACCTTTGGCTAGCAAATCATCTAGCTGTGTTCTCAATTCCTTCATCTCTGTTGGTGCCAACCTATAAGGCGTCCTTGCAACTGGTGCTGATCCAGGAATAATGTCAATCCTAAATTCTACTTGCCTATCTGGTGGCAAACCAGGTAGTTCTTCCGGAAAAACTTCGGGGTATTCAGAAATGACGGGAATATCCCCAATCTTGGGCTTCGGCTCATCCATAATCACTTGTGCCATGTAGATGACACAACCCTTCTTTGTTGACTATGTCAAAGTTTTTCTTTGTTGTCACATGAATCAAGTGGTAACTCGATCGGGTGGCAATCCGATCGAGTGGTCATCCTATTCACATTATGTTGACTTGTGTTGACTTCTCATTACACAAGATGGCAATCCGAACGGGTGGCAATCCGATCGGACAGCCATCCGATCCATAGTACTATACATTGTGTGAACTTCAGAGTTAGAAATTTTTTAAAAAATCTCAAATCCTTATCATTTGTCATATTTGTCTCGAATACTGTGCAATTGTTAATAATAAATATTTTTTGAAGGACTGGGAGAAAACTCACAACATCTATTGTCTGTTAGAAACGCAGTATACAGACAAAACTATATTCGAAGATGTAGCAAATTTTTTGAGGGAAAGCAGGATTGCTAAGGCCCTAACTGACAAGACTATAGCTTATGAATCTCATGTTAGACGATTTTGGAGCTCTGCGAGATATGAAGAGAAAGATAAGATGATCTGCTCTGCAGTAAGAAAGAAAGATGAGAGTGGACAGGATGTGGATTTGGAAATAAAGTTTAATGTTGGTGATATTAGAAGAGTGTTAGAATTAGGTGATTCTGATGATGATCCCACCATTATTTCAGAACGTCTTTGCAAAGGATTATGGTGCAGGATGGGATTCACAGGACACGTAAACGGGAAAATGGGAAAAACTATGTTTTGTCATTCTTATAAGTTCATGATACACTGTGTAGTACATGCTCTATCTCACAGGAAGGGTGCGTATGACGAAACATCTGACTATATCATGAACATAATTGCATGCCTGGTGCTGAACAGGCCATATAACGTTTCAAAAGTAATATTTGACTACATGGCTGAGAATGCGAAAGCTGGAAGTAAAAAGTACATCATGTATCCTAGATTCATACAAATGATGATTGATGATCAATTCAAGGATATTGAAAAGGATGATGATGATGATGATGTTCTAGGACTGAGGCACATGACAGCAGAAACAATTAGCAGACTTACCAAGGGTCCTGAACCAAGAGTAAAAAGAATGATATGAAGGATTAACAATCCAGCATATGTTGCTCCAGAAAATGATGCACGGAGACATGAAAACAGTAATTCTGATAATCAAGATGAGAAGATGAGTGTTTTAGTTGAAAATAAAACCCGTTGGTGGTTTGTGAAAGATGGAAAGAGAAAGAGAACTCCGAAGACATCTCCTGTTGTACCCATTCCAAAGGAGCCAGTTCCGAAAATAGTTGTTAAGGGGTCTTCGAAAGAACCACAACAAAGATTAGTGGACGAGCCAGTGTTAGATCCATCAAGTATTCCTCAAGAAGGCATTGATCTTGCAAAGGTGTCGTTTAAACAATATCTTCAGCACACAGCAACTGCAACTCAGAAAGATCAAAGTTCAAGTGTTCAAGCTGAAAGTGTCAAAGACAAAGAGCCTGAAGGTGTTGCACGTGATGATTCAAGTGAAGATGCTGATGATGAGTCAACTGAAACAGAAACAGAACTTGATCCGACTACACTTGGTCGTGGAAAGGCTTAGTTGAAAAAGAAGCCAACAAAGTAGCAGAAAGGATCTGACGAAGAAGATTCTACCTATGTACCACCTGAAAAGACAAAGAAGCTAAGAGCAAAGCGTAAGGCAATTCAAACAGGAGTAATTCCAAGAAATGTTCGAGCAAGAAAAGGTGGTGCCTCAATGCCTGAAAGTCACGATGGAAAGAGCGAGAAGCATGTTACTACTTCAAAGGTTCATGAAGCAGAAAAGATACAAAGTGTTGAAGTGCCTGAGGTTGAGGTTCATAAAAAGGTTGGTGGTGATGATTATGTTGAAATCACTGGGTTTAGAGCAGCTACACCTCCACCACCACCACCACCATAAGATCAACCTAATCCAGATATTCCTGAATCCTCACAACCAAAGAATACAACTTTTGCTGATCTATTTGGAGAGCTTCCTCATGCAACTGGGGTATATAGATATGATTTTCCAGATGAAGATTATGATATGTTCAACAATGAAGCTGTGAAAGAATTGACGAAGAAAGTTGGTGAACTTGAAAAGGAAAAGGCAAAAGCTGAAGCTGAGCGTGATGTGTTAAAGAAGCAGGTTGAGAAGTTAACAAAAGTTAATGAAGAAATCAAGACTGTCATGATAAAGCAACAAGAAAAGTTAAAGAAAGTGAAAGATGGTGTTCATGACAATTCACAACTGTTTGAGATTCTTTCAGCAGAAAATGTTGAAATGCGTGAGAAAATTAAGAATCTGCATGAGATAAATCAAACTCTAAATCAGCTATTAAGTGAAATCAATGAAGCATCGTCAAATGAAATGAAAGCGATGAAGCTCGAGATGGAGGCAATGAAAGCTGACAAAGTGGTGAAGGATGAACAACTAAATATGTTATACACTGTGCTGGAAAGTCATCTGAACATTGATGTTCATGATGCCTTCAACAAAATTGAAGTCAAAAGAGCTGAAGATCGTAGAGTTTAAAGAGAAAAACGACTGGCTGAAGAAGCAACACAAAAGAATAAGAGAGTTATAGAAGAGACTCAAGAAGCAGAAGGTTCTTCAAGCCAAGCTGATGTAGAGATGGTTGATACAGAAGCTGATCTTGATCAAAGCTTTGTTCTGGGTGAGTCTTCTCCTCTCTTTCATAATCTTGAAGATATTATTCGCCGTGTGCAAGTGGAGCAAAGAAGACGAAAGGAAAAAGAAGCAGAAAAGCTCTTGTTAAAATGGAAAGAAGAAGAAGAGGTTGTTGTTGAAGAAGTAGAGGAAGAAAATGAAGAATTGGAAGAGATTCTAGATGCTGTTGAGAACTACGATCCATCATGGGATCAGTTCATAAATTAAGATGAAGACAAAGACCAAGGTTCTACTGGTTTACTTATTGTGAATCCTAATGTTCAAGAGAAGATTGATAATCTGATGAACGACGAGATCAATGAACAGGATGATGATCAACAACAAGAGTCTTCTTCATCTGGGAAACAACATGCAGACCAGGTATACCTCACACAACCTACTATCATTTATTTACATGCTCAGAGTGAGGGGGAGCTTGAGGTACCTAGGTCTAGGGCAGAAATGTTGGAAGAGTTGGGCTTAGATGATGGGAAATTCAAGTTTGATATAGAGGATGAAATTCCTGCGTCTCCAGAGAAAGAATATGAGTTCGTATATGCCCAAGAAGCTGACAAATACAATGATGTGATTGTGGAAGATGCGTCTGACTCATCTGATGAAGAAACATATTTTCATTACTCTGGTGTTGATGAGACGTTTCCTTCATTGGCTGAAATGTTCAAAGACCAAAACGAAGATGAAGTCAGGAGAAAGATTTTTGAAAAGATTACAACTGAAGGTGTGCCAAAGACCATTCCAAGAGAAAATCTTGCAGAGGAGAGAAAGAAATGGTTTAAAGTAATGCCAAAAGAAAGAAAGTACATAAGGCCGCTTCAGTTCTTTACGCATGACAAAGATATCTCATGGGGAGACATTCTTTCGTGGGGATATTTAGAAGATTTGCAGGTTTATGCCATTCGATGGGAGCAGGGTGTATAGTATTTCGAATATCTGTCAGATATAAAGACCCGCCTGTTTTGGTCAAAAATTACCGAAGCAATTAAGTGATCAAATTAGTTAAGTGAGGTAGTGTGCTAAGAAAGTGTGTTGAAAATATGCTGATTAAGTTGTTTGCAAAAACAGTTTCCAGGATACGGCTCAGGATATTGAGCTGTATATGCGATCAAACTATGAGCAAAAAGTAAAGGGGGTGACACGAGATATACGAGGAAAGCCCTTGATTAATCTAGATCGCCGGCACAAAACCTCGAGAGCTGACAATCGCAGCTGCCTTGTTCTTCTTATTGCTTTAAACGTCAGGATACAGTGCAGGATATTGATCAGATCGCTAAGTGTTACAATACTTTTTGTGAGAGTGAAAGTTGCGAGAGAGAAGACTGTTAGTAAGCAGTGAGTGTTGTTGTGTCCTATTCGATCTGATTTATCCAACTATTTATAGCTAAGAAATACAAACAAAAATTCCTATAAACGGGGGATGCCTCCGAATATTCCATAGTTAACGTTATGGACCGAGTAAAGCGGCTTCAACGTCTTCATTCGAACGACTTAGACCGAGTCTTCCGGGGAAAGGGTCCTCTTGAACGTTACAAGCTTGGACTCGTATTCCTGCACATAATCCATTAGTAATCCTCAGGATACCATTCAGGATGTTACCAATATCCTGAACCAGCATCCCGGGCATGAACATATATCATACAAGCAAGATATAATCTAAGATATTATCCAAGATATGAACTCAGAATTTCACCCATAACAATTGTCCCCAAAAAATGTTACTGTTTAGTATCTTGGCACTAACGGTTATATTTTTTACGAATAACGAGGCAATTAAGAGATTAGACCTTGATGTGACAGCTTGTAACCGCTTAGTCTATAATTACTCATTACCTCCCTATAACTTCTCATCCTCATCTTCTTTTAACCTTTACCGAAGAGAAAAAAGGTAAACATTTCTCTCTCAATCCCATCTTTCTCCTTTATTCTGTTCAGTATTCCGGCACCATGAGACAAACAAGATCGAGCTCCGGTGACTCTGCTCCCACGTTCATCCACCAGAATCTTCTCCAAGAACCGGAGAAAGAGATATGCTCCTTTGATAGTGCCCACTTGTCGGCTCTCAAATCCTCCGGCATCTTCCCGGAAGGGACGGTGTTCCGGCCGTTTGACCGGGAAATCACGTCAGACATGGTTTCCGACGAGTGGTTATGTTTTAACGCCTTTCCCTTTACCTTAGGATTACAGTTTCCCTTTCCAGATTTCATCACTGATTTCTTTAATACCACGAAAATCTCTTTTAGCCAAACAATGCCAATGCTCTGGCGAGTCTTGTCCGTTCTTGATCAGATCAAGAAAAATCATATTCCTGACCTTTCCGTTCATGACCTCCCCTTAGCATATCGGCTTAGATGCCATGGTTCCTATAGATTCTTGTTCTATTCTACCTCCGGCGATCCACTGATACTTCGTGCCACCAGGAATGAGGAGAAATGACAATCCAAATTCTTCTTTGTAAAAAGAGACTCAATCCCTGGTGGAACGGAATATCCGGTGAAGTGGTTGAGAAAGGGTAGGATTTAGGGTTTAAGAATGATCCTGCCTTATATCCTGTTTCTTATCTTGTACTAATTTTTTCCATTTTTTTTTACACAGCCGATTTCAGGAAGCTTGCACCTCCCCTAGCTGACTCACAGAAGAGAATTGACGCTATCAGACTCCTCCCAGAGGCTGAAAGAAGTATCAACCCATCTCCACCATCTCCAAGCCCTCTTTCCAGTGCAAACATGCCTGGTAATGATCCTGCACGATATCCTCCATACATGTTTTTATTTGATATATTTAGGAAAGAATTTCACTCCCTGTATGCCGACTCCAGCAAAGTTCCATTCTTCCTGGACCTCGATGAGCTTGATAGCTACCCTACTCCAGTCGATGTCAAGAAAGAAACTCCTGCTATTACCAGCTCCAAGCCGCTCCCGGCTCCCAAGCCTACTCCGAGAACCCGTGCTTCCACCTCTAAGAAGAGGAAAGGTTCTGAGGTCAGCATTCCATGTCCTGAGGGGTTCTCATACGAAGAACTCAGCTTCACTGATTCCTTAGAACCGATGACATCCTTCCTCAACAAGGTAATATCCTGTGACTACATCCTGCACACATATCCTGATAGGATATCCTGACAGGATATCCTAGTTATTATATTTTGATTTATACCTGAATTTTGACGTACAGGGCCTCCAGGATCTGCTTCATCTTTACACCGATGCTTGCAGCACAAACAAGTTCCAGGAGGCCAGGATCAAACAGCTCGAGACCACCGTTGCCGACCAAGGTGCCATTGCCGAGGTGAAGACCCGGCATTACGAGGACAAATTGAAGAAGGTCACCCATGATGCTGAAATCAAACTGGCTACCGTCCAAATGGAGCATGAACATGCCATGGTCTCTTTCCGGGAAGGGATCAAAGCCTCTGCCATCGTCTCTCTGCTACAAGCTCGCATTAAGATGGCTTATGAGGCCAAGGAGACAGGCCTTGAGTGCCCATCCTGGCCGGTTGAATCCTGGGTGGCAAAGCTAAAAGAGCTTGGAGGCAAGGCTGTGCCATATCCTACTGAAGCTGGCGAATCCTCTAAGTCAGCAGAGGTGGAGGATAAGGCTGGAGAAGAAAAGGATGTTGGGACGGATGCTGGCCAGGATGCTGGGGCTGAGAAGACGGAGAAGGCTACTGAAGATGCTGCTGTGTGAGGGCATTTAAGTGGGCGATGATGGATATTGGTGCCTAGGCCGGAGCCCACTTTTTTAAATTTGATCGTTGGTCTGTAACCCCAAAACAATTTACTTTTTCTGCACTTTACTTTTCCTGCATTTGAACAATATGATGGCCAAAGGTGGAGGGATCCTGAGTTTCAAGACGAAGCCCTTGGTCATCAATGTTAGTATGCTTTACTTTTGGACAATATAACAGTTGGAGGTGGATGGGTCTCAGTTTGAGACAAAACCTTTAACTGTTAAGTACATATGGTATGGGACTAATCGTGCTTTTGGTGGATGGACCTTGGTTTGAGGTGAAACCAGAAGCACAACTTTTGATATGTTAATAATATAACTTTCTTTTGGCTTTATTTCTGTTGTTACTATCTTACTTACGAAAATAGTTTAGTTTGGACAATTTTGGGAACACATTGTAAGAATATCCTGAGAGATATCTTACCCAGGATACTGCCTCAAGTTATCCAAATAAAAAGGAGGGATCATACCAAATATTCCCAGAGAGTCAATTCCAATCTTCAATCACAGGGATGTCCCCTGTATACACTTATAAGTTTGAATCCATCCTTTAAATTGTATAATGTATGTCCCCTGTGTTCAACATAGGAATGTAAACATAGTTATACTTTAGCTTTACTGAATAAATCCTGAATACCCTGGGGTAAACCCTTAATATCATGGGATGAACCCTTAATATCCTGGGGATAAACCCTGATATCCTGGGGATAAACCCTGATTTTCATGCGCTACAAGCGGGAGTGTATAAACTCCAAGACTTAGAAAGGTGAAAACCTTTAAACCTTAGAGAGTATGAAAATAATCTTTCGTGAGAGAGGGTGATCAATCCTCATATACCTTGAGGATCCAGGATATAGCCAACAATAACGAAATTGTCAGCCACTTTTACATGGACTGGTCCCACTATCTTGAACTATCCCTGGATAACTTGCGCTCCAGGTGGGGTGTTTAAACCAAATTCTAGAGAAAGGTGAATACCTTTAAACCTGTGAAGGGATCAGGATCCCCTAATCGTGAGAGAGGGGGTCAATCCTCTAATCTTTCGAGTTATTCTGAGTGTATATCCTGGAGTATATCCTGCAAAACAACCTTAAACTAAGGTGGGTGTTAGCTTGGCTAACACCCTTCCGATGCTTAAGTCAGTATTGGATTCGAAAGAATAAATAAACTTAAATATATTGAAAAGGGATAGAATTCATACCATCCTGAGTTAGAAATTAAATTCTAAACTCACTTGAAATAGAGCTTCAGATGTATAGCATTCCAGGATCTTGGTAGCATATCCCCTTCCATATTCTTGAGTCGATATGCTCCTTTTCCTGCTTCTGATTCAATATCATAGGGTCCTTCCCATTTTGGAGCTAATTTTCCATCGGCAGGATTAGTAGTATTCTGAAAAGCTTTTCTTAACACTCAACCCCCAACTTGAAACCTCCTAGTCTTTATATTCTTGTTGTATGCTCTGGATATCCTCTGTTGATATGCTGCCATCCTTAGCTTTGCTGCATCTCTTGTTTCATCCACAGTGTCTAATTCTTGGCACATAGCTTCAGGATTCTGCTCAGGATTTCGGAGGATAGATCTTGCCGTAGGTATCACCATTTCTGTTGGGATCACTGCTTCTGCCCCAAATACTAAGGAGAATGGAGTTTAGCCAGTTGCACTTTTTATTGTTGTTCTATCAGCCCACAAAACAAAGGGTAGTTCTTCTGCCCATCTTCCTTTCTTAGCTCCTAATCTCTTCTTCAAGTTGTTGACAATTATCTTGTTCGAGGATTCAGCTTGTCCATTTGCTTGAGGATGTACCGGATTAGACGTGATCATTTTGATTCCCCAACTCTTGCAAAAGTTAGTAGTCCTTTTGCTTATAATCTGGGATCCATTGTCACAAATGATTTCATCTGGTACTCCAAATCTGGCCAGGATATTCCTCTTTATGAAGGATACTACTTCTTGGTCTCTAACTTGAACAAATGCTTCAGCTTCAACCCACTTAGAGAAATAATCAGTCATTGCCAGCATAAAGACTTTTCCTCCTGGAGCTTTTGGTAATTTCCCTACTATGTCCATCCCCCATTTCATGAATGGCCAAGGGGAAGTTATAGGATATAGTGGTTCAGCTGGTTGATGTAGTATGTTACTGTGCCTTTGACATGCATCACATCTTCGAGCATATTCTGTAGCATCTTTCTTCATTGTCGGCCAATAGTATCCTGTTCTTAATACTTTTGAGAATAATGACCTGCCCCCAGTGTGGTTACCACAATCCCCTTCATGTATATCCTGAAGCACTTCCTTAGTTTCAGGATCCTCCAAGCACCTCAGGTATGGTCCTACAAGAGATTTCTTGTACAAAACATTATTTATAATGGTGAATCGCGATACCTTCATCCTAAATGCCTTAGGATTTTCGTCACTAGGGATGCGTCCTTCCTTGAGATATCTTATGATTGGAGCCATCCAGGATTCAGTATCCTTCTCAGGATCATGACCAGGATCCTGAATGCTTGTTACCTCCTTATCCTGAGCTTTAAAGGGATCCATAGTAGGATATAGGATATGAAGTATCGGTATATGGGTTCCCTCTGGTATCCTGACTGATGATCCTAAGTTTGCCAGGGCATCTGCTTCAGCATTATCCTCTCTTGGTACCTGTTCAAGTGTATAAACATCGAAATATCCTGCTAATTTTTTGAGAATATCGAGGTATTCGATTAATTTCTCACCTTTAACTGCATAGGATCCATTAAAATGATTAGTGATTAACAAGGAGTCAACATATACTTGCAAATTCTTGATATTCATATTTTTAGCCAACTCTAATCCTGCAATTAAAGCCTCATATTCTGCTTCGTTATTAGTAGCAGGAAATTCACACCTAATAGCCTGGGGTTATATGTCCCCCTGTGGCGATTTTAGTAGTATTCCCAATCCTACTCCTCTAACATTAGATGCTCCATCAGTGTACAATGTCCAGGATCCTGAGGATTCTCCTAATTGTTGGACTTCTAGATCTACTTCATCCTGAATATCACTACTGAAATCAGGCACAAAGTCAGCTAGAGCCTGTGATTTTATGGCATTTCTAGGTTCATATACTAAGTCATAAGCACTTAATTTCACTGACCACTTAGCCATCCTGCCTGACATCTCGGGTTTCCTAATCACATTTTTAACAGGATAATTGGTTTTAACATGAATTCTATGTGTCTCAAAGTAATGTCTAAGCTTTGTTGATGCCATAACTAGAGCCAATATTAACTTTTCTAAATGAGAATATCTAGTTTCAGCATCTAATAAACTTTTACTAACATAATAGACAGGATATTGCTGACCTTCATGATCCTTTATAAGGACGGCACTTACAGCATTCCCTGATACTGCGAGGTATAGGGACAGTGGTTCACCATTCTCAGGCTTCATCAATAGAGGTGCAGTTGAAAGATACTGCTTCAAATCTTGCAGGGCTGCTTCATGCTTCTCTCCCCATTCGAACTTCTTGTTTTTCTTCAGGATATCATAAAATTCCTTGCATTTCTCGGAGGAACTTGAGATAAATCTGTTCAATGCTGCTACTCGCCCTGTTAACCGTTGAACATCCTTCATATTTGAAGGTGATTTAATGTCCAAGATAACTTTAATCTGCTCCGGGCTTGCCTCTATTCCTCTTTTGGTCACCATATACCCTAGAAACTTTCCTGCCCCCACTCCGAAATGGCACTTAGCAGGATTTAGTTTCATGTTATACTGATCCAGGATATCAAATGCTCCCTTAATATCCTGGAGGTGATCCTCAGCCTTTTTAGATTTTACCACCATATCGTCGATGTATACCTCCATAGTGTCCCCCAGCTTGTCTGTAAACATCATGTTCACCAATCTCTGGTATGTTGCACCTGCATTTTTCAAACCAAAAGGCATAGCAGTATAACAATAAATACCTGTTGGTGTCATGAAGGCAGTATCCTCCTGGTCCGAAGGTTCCATTTGAATCTGCTGAAATCCTGAGGATGCATCCATGAAGGTTAACATCTCATGGCCGGCAGTAGCATCCACCATTGCATCAATATGAGGAAGAGGAAATGGGTCTTTGGGACAAGCCTTGTTCAAGTCTGTGTAATCTACACAGACTCTCCATTTCCCATTTTTCTTCTGTACCACGACTACATTTGCTAGCCATCTTGGAAACTTGACTTCTCTGATCATCTTAGATTTCAATAGCCTCTTTACTTCTTCCTGAATGATCATATTTCGCTCCGGAGCAAACTTCCTCCTCTTTTGTTGGACAGGTTTGAATGATCTGTCAATACCGAGCTTATGTGTTATAATATCTTTCGAAATGCCTGTCATATCCTCGTGCTTCCACGCGAATGTCGACATCCTGCACTTCAAAAAGTTAGTTAACTGTTCTTCAATATCCTGAGGGATATTGGTTCCTACGAGCACCGAGATATCCGGATTATCCTGATCCAGGATAATTTTCTTCATATCCTGCTCTGAAGCCTCGACGATATCCTGGGCCCGCATCTTTAATTGCTATGCTGCATTAGGCTTAGTTGAGGATTTCATTGAGGATGAGTAACATTCCTTCGCCTCCTGCTGATCACTATTAACCTTGACAACCCCCCAAGGGGTAGGGATCTTGATGCATTGATGATAAGTTGATGGCACAGCCTTCATATCATGGATCCATGGCCTGCCTAGTATGATGTTATAGCAGGATAGGGAGTCCATCACACAGAAACGTTGTATTGAGTTGACTCCTTCAACATATATTGGTAACTTTATCTCTCCCACTGTGTTCCTAGCCTCTCCACTGAACCCAACAAGCACGGTGGATTTTGAAGTGATATCCATTGGAGATACATTCATTCTTTTCAAAGTTTCTAGTTGGATTATGTTGACGGAGCTGCCATTATCCACCAATATCCTGCGTACAAAATGGTTAGCCACATATAATGTTATTACGAGAGCATCATGGTGAGGATCCTGGACAGTATCCCTGTTATCACTGTCAAAAGTGATCACTTTATCAGTTGTGAGGGTAGTCATCCTGGCTGGCTTATCTCCCCTTTCGGCCTTAGCTTCCTTTGCATGTCTCTTGGCCGCATAATACGAAGTCCCACAAATGTCGGATCCTCCTGAAATAAAGTTGATTATCTTGGCATCCGCAGGAGGTGATGCTGCTCGTTCAGGATCCTTTTCAATATCCTGACCCTTATTCTTCTTTCTTCCTAGGAGATCCTTCAGATATCCCTTGCTTAGAAGATAACTTATTTCTTTTCTTAGAGCAATGCAATCCTCAGTTACATGTCCGAAATCTTCATGGAAGGCACACCATTTGGACTTATCCTTCCAATCAGCTTTTTGTTGATTCTTTCGAGGCCACCTAGCTTTGTCTCCTAAACCTTGCATAGCATATATTAATTCAGGTATGTTAACAGAAAAGCAATATTCAGATAATTCAGGATATTCTTCAGGATCCTCGTCTTCAACAGCATTCACTTTCTTGTTGTCATTTCTGCCATACGGCTTAGAGCGATATGGTTTAAATGAGGATTCTGACTTCCTATTAGTTGACTCATAAGTGGTGGACGAGTTCATCCTCTCTTGCATCTTTTTGTCATCCTCCAGTCGAATATATCTTAGGGCCCTGTTTCGAGCTTCATCAAAGTTCCTGCATGGGTTCATTACAAAATCTTGGTAAAATTGAGAGTCGCCCCATCTTGAAAGCCTGCATAGCTGTTGCAACATCAAGATGTGGAATATCTAAGGATTCTAGGCTAAACTTGTTCACATAATCTCTTAAGGATTCCTGAGGTCCTTGAGTTATCCTGTAGAGATCACTTGTTAGTTTTTCAAAACTTCGACTATAAGAAAATTGACTATTAAATAAATTCACTAGGTGGGCAAATGATGTAATCGAATGAGGAGGAACATTTAAGAGCCATTTCAAGGCCGATCCTGTTAAGGTAGAACCAAAACCCTTGCATAGGCATGCTTCCTTGAACTCCGGAGGGATAGGGTTAATCTCCATTCTTTCCCTATACTGGGTAATATGCTCTTCAGGATCCGTAGTTCCATCATAGAGCTTCATGTTGGGGGTTTGAAATCTTTTTGGGATTTCAGCATCACAGATAGGATATGCAAAGCGAGATATCCTGTGGCTGTCTTGGGACACCTCCGGAATTGGCTGGACCACTCCAGGTACACTGGATATCATGTCCTTCAATTTCTGAAGCTCCCTAGTAAATGTTGTCGTCATACCTGCATCCTGCAAAGATCCATTATTGTTAGTAGCAAGAATATTATTGTTTGACACGTTACCAGTCTGAGGATTCTGGCCATATCCTGAAGCATATCCTAAGCTCCTCACAGTTGACATCCTGACCGAGGAGGGTATTTCAGGAGTATGATTCTGAGGATGGCTAGGCACAATATTTCCCCTGTTATCCTCAGTATATACGGCTGAACTGAAGTTCAAGGCTCTGGGCAGTAAAGAAGTGACATTATCCTCAGCGGGCCTGCTTGAGCTAGATTTCAAGAGTTGTATTTCTCTCATTAGCATTTGGTTGGTTTCTTGCTGTTGCCTCATCTGTTCCTGTACACTACCAAACAAGGTTAGAATTTCGTCATTAGAAGCCAGAACAGGACCAGATCCCTGAATGTTCCGAGTAGGGATAATATCCTGAGGTTGTGAAGAAGCTTGCATCCTTGGAGGAGGTGGTGGAAGTGTCGAACCAATGGTAGCAGAGGTTGTAGCAGACACGGTGGAGGAGCTCATGTTCGATCTTGAGGCCATTGTAAATAGTGTGGCAAAAAGTTTTGAGAATAGAAAACCAAGTAACGATTTCGCAAAAGTTTTTAGTAATGATAGCACCACTTGCCCCACGGTGGGCGCCAAATTGTTTTGGTCAAAAATTACCGAAGCAATTAAGTGATCAAATTAGTTAAGTGAGGTAGTGTGCTAAGAAAGTGTGTTGAAAATATGCTGATTAAGTTGTTTGCAAAAACAGTTTCCAGGATACGGCTCAGGATATTGAGTTGTATCTGCGATCAAACTATGAGCAAAAAGTAAAGGGGGTGACACGAGATATACGAGGAAAGCCCTTGATCAATCTAGATCGCCGGGATAAAACCTCGGGAGCTGATAATCACAGCTGCCTTGTTCTTCTTATTGCTTTAAACGTCAGGATACAGCGCAGGATATTGATCAGATCGCTAAGTGTTACAATACTTTTTGTGAGAGTGAAAGTTGCGAGAGAGAAGAGTGTTAGTAAGCAGTGAGTGTTGTTGTGTCCTATTCGATCTGATTTATCCAACTATTAAAGTATAAAAACTGATTCATAACATCAGTAGGTAACAAGCTTTAGGTGCCTAATATGGTTTTAAACCATACTATGCGCCTAAATCGCAAAAAGTCGGTATTTGATGATATTCGGGTTGATTAAGGAAATATGAGATTTTGTTCAGCCTTTACTGTTTAAAATAACTTATTTAATATATAAAATCAGTAGGAAAAGTTTTGATATGTAAAGGATGTGTAAAACTCATTTTATTAGCGAAAAGGGCAGTATCGTCAATTACCGAGTCTATGCAAGAACTCTATGTTATGACCAGTTTAAAATTTAATAAAAATCCCTAAATATTATATTACATCAGTGGGTAGAAAGTTTGGTGTCAAAATTTGAGTTTAATTAGGCTTTATGCCGAAAATTCCGTTTAATTAATAAAAAGCCTTCAATTTACGATATCGAGCATAACTCTTAATTTAGACCTCAAACTAATGTCAAATTTTTAGGACATGTTTATAAATCAGTAATAAAGGTTTTTGTCCTCTCACATTCTCAAAAATCTCATTTTTATATCAAAAGGGCATAATGGTCAACTTTTAAGCAATTAACGGATACACGCAAATGATTCGGATTTCAAAGGAACCATATTGTATAATCTCAGAGGGTTATACTAACATGTAATATGGTCCTAATGGAACCCTAAGGCATATCTAAACTAAGCTAAATCGGGTCAGAACTGAAAGTCAAAGCAGAAGTCTACTTTCGCGACTTTCGGTTCCGAACCGAGCCTAAACTCAAAATTGTCGGGTTGAACATGCCTAGACATGTTCAATTAATATATACCAAGTTATTAAAGTGACAAAACTGATTTTATTGCCCTTACATCATTGGTTATGAATTTTATTTAAAAACCGACTTGTTTGACTTTTATTTTAATTACTTTGACCCGACAATTAACTAAGCAAACGTGGTAATTAGGAGGTGCCCTTTTTGAGGGTTTAATACCTACCTAATTACGATCACGTAGCCATGTTCGTTGCTAACAATGGCTCGACCGTTTAAAAGTCAAAGCGTTTATTGCGAACGCTTGACTTTTCGGTTTAAGAGCCAAACAACTTAACTAAGCACGAAAGGAACACTTACAAGAGGTCCAAGCTATGATGGCATGATCTATAAATTCTCAGGTATGAAGCTTTGAGCTTCAACTTAGAGAATATTCAGATCATGTGTGAGCTTGGATTGAAAACATGGGGGGTTTATATAGTTTTCGGGCCACCGTTAAGATCATTCCTCAATAAACGAGCTTTGATCTGAGCCGTACAAGTGTGCCCATGGTTTTAGAATACCATGGGTGCCCCAAAATAGCCCCTAGATTGGTAAAAACCATTTGCAAAACCAGAAAACCCAGCTGCTGATTGAAATAAACTGTTTTTGCAGTTCTGATGGGCTTACACGCCCCGCGTAGACTCAGAAAGAGTCTTACACGGCCCGCCATAACTGGCCAGATCAGCCAAAGTTTGGCAAAGTTACAGAAACAATCCCTGCATGCTTAAAAGGCCCTATTTGACACGTTTAAGGCCTGTTAAGCCATTTTCAAGGCTCTACAATGTTGCCTAAACATAGGGAATATAAAACATGCTCAAAAATATGTCAGATGTCAGTTTGTTTGGTCGTACGGTTGCGTTGTTCGGCTAATTACGACAAAACACGAACGGACGCGAAAAACGATCCAAATTACGCGACGAATGGAATTTTATCATGCCAATCACTAAAATAAAATATTTCAATGATTACATAAATTTTTGGATGTCCGGATATATTCAGAACGTAAGATATGCGCGAAAATGCAAACTTATGCACTTTTTGACGCTTTTAGTCCCTATTGATCAAATAAGTTTATTTTTGCGCACCAAACACCTCTAAGCCTATTTCTAAGCTATGTAAAGGATATTTAGGGCATGTTTAACTTATGATCATATTCCGGAAGGTTCGATACCATACGAATCAGCAGACTTGTGCAGTTTGACGCAATTAGTTCCTCTAATGCGCAAACTTGCGCATATCATCGTCTAATAGCATCGAAGCCTTATCTAATCCATATTAGGCATTCTTGAGAGTATTATTAAACATCACGATGCTTCGGGTTCGTAAGAAGGTCATTCAGAGGTATAATTAAACATATTGACGCTTTTAACCCCTTAAACTTATGAAGTTGCGCGTAACGTCACTGAAAGGCATAAAAGCCTTAGACGGCCAATAATTGGCATTCCCGAGAGTATAATCAAATGTCATGAAGCTCCCGGTTTGTTAAAAGGTCACTCAGAGGTAAGAATTAACATGTTGACGCTTTTAACCCTTCATCGCGCAAACTTTCAATTAATTACGCAAACGTCTACACTCGATCAACAAGTGGCTCATTTGTGAATATGATTACCATGTAACGTTGTTCAGAGGCTTATGTTAAGCATGTTAACACTTCCAGTCCTTGTATAATCAAAGTTTTTGATTTTTCGCAAAAATAGTCCTTCGTAGTCATTGATTGACCTTATTAGGGTTTTGTACACATGTCAACATATCATTGGACGTGATTTTACGAGGTGTTACATCCTCACCTCCTTAAAAGAAATCTCGACCTCGATATTTGCTAAAATAATGGAAGTACTTTCTGACGTATCATGGACTTAACCTCCATAGCATATTTGGGCCTCTAAGGGCATCTCAGTTGACCTATACAATAGGTACATACTTTCCTTCGGAGCTTCTTAACCTGTCGATCCTTAATCTATACAGGTTTCTCATCAAACCATAAATTTTCATTAGTCTGCATATCATTATGTGATAATGCTTCTTGTCTTATCGGCGAAACATATCCTTAAATCACAAGTGTGGAACACATTGCGAGTTCCACCAAACTTCTTAAATAGGTTTTAGCTCATAAGCAACTTATCTTGACGTATTTGATTTTCTCGAATGATTCTATATATCCAGAGCTTAACTAGCCCAATAAATTAAAATTCAGCACACCCTTCGTAGGGTGATACCTCCAATTGAACCTTATTCCTTATTAAGGACTTAAGAGGGTTGCAACTTCATCAATCCTTGATTTTCCGCCGATTACTGGAAACCTTCAGACAATTACGAATTCGTATGATCTTATTCGTTGTTTCCAAGGTAAATTTCAGGTCCTGCTAATTCGGACTTACCAAACTTCTGTCCAATAATAGATATCTAACATTCCATCTATACAAGGTCTCCAAAGGAGCAGCCTTGATACTTATATAGCAACTATTATAGAAAAGCTTATTTAAGGTGAGATGGTTATTCCAACTACTGTTCAAAACCAAACTTAAGGAATAGCTAATCCTCACAGTTAGTCAAACAAATCGACGATTCTGGGCAGCTGATGGCGATTCTTAATTGTTGCCTATGTAGGGTTGCGGTAAACAATGCATAAGCAAAATGAACCATCTTTCTTAATTAATAATACCGTGAATTAGGCTTTATGAACCCTTATCTTAAAACTCACTTAATTAGAGTTTTGATTCATCCAATAATGATGGTACTAATCATTATGGAGATTTCACAATAATGCAGCCCTGTGTGGGATGTATATCTTAACTCTACTTGCCTTTCAGGAGGTAAACAAAGTAGTCTTTGGAGAAGATAATCAAGACAGAAGGAGATTACAGAGATTTTCCAAATCTCAAGTCCTGGTTCTACTATCCTTGCCTGTGTCAGACAAATGACGCATTTTCTTTACGAATCCATGGATACCTTAATCAGTGACACTTACTTGGACATTACTGTTCTGGATATCTTCTTTGAATACCATTAGCTGACTTTAGTACAATATGACCATTGGGATATCTCAGTGGTTCCATGCATTAAACCTCCATACTGATCAGGCATGGAAGCAATCTATGGAACATATTAAGATGCACCAATCCTTATATGGCGCTTTTATCATACAATCTGGTATTCGCAGTTAATAGAAATCAATGAGATAACAAACTAACATATACTGATGTACTCCATCTGGAGAAAGAGTACTCTAGAACTTTACGAATGAAGATTTCTGACAGGAACAGAAGAAATGGTTCCTACGATTTTCATCTGTAAGTTTTACCTTACACTTAATCTCTGGGGTTTTTATGGAAGATTTTAAAAGTTTGCTATACTTATAATTTATGAAGGATTTATTGGTACCCGAATCAAAAGAGAATTCTTAGCATTTATATTACTGATAAATGATAAGGAATGTACCTGGTGTCATTATTGATATGAACTACCTCTGGCATCCACCAGGAGAGTTTAAGCGCTTTCATTCTTAGGCTTTCTATCCTTAGCCGCACCTCCCTTGACAGATTTAGGGCACGTAGTCTTGACGTGACCTTTCTCGTTATAGCCGAAGCAGACTGCATCCTTTATGTCCTTGCAATCCAACGTTTTATGCTCACTTGATTTGCAGATCCCACAAGCCCTAGGCTGCGATTGGGATTTTGGTTCGAACCTGCACTTCCCTAGATGGCGCTTCTTGCAGGTCTTGCATACAGGTTTCTTGTTGGACTTTTGTTTGTTCTTATTGAACTCAAGCTTACCCTTTTTCTTAGAAGTCTGGGAGTTATCTTCCTCCCTTTTCCTTTTTAGTTCATTCTTTGCATCCGCGGCATGAACAAGATCCTTCTCGTGAGTAAGGAAGTGTGGTTTTAAATGGGTTTTAGAGCAAGTAGCATTGGGCTCTTTGAACTTTTTCACGACCTTTCTCACAGCCTTTCCAACAGCTGCGTCAATCATAGCTTGGAGAACATCTTTGTTAATTTTGAGGTTCACAATTGTAGCATCATTAGCATGCGTCGCATCATCAATGACGCGATCGATGGTTGTCTTATCTGAGTTTGTCATACTCGAGACTTGGTCCCTAACACCAATGAAACAATTACTTAGTTGCACTACAACAGCTATTCATCATCCTGATGACCTAACATATACTAACCATGGTATCATTAAATCATACAGGTTAATATAGTACACACATTCCTAATGAACGTTATTTAAATATATATCAATTATATTTAGCCTAGGCCATAAGAAGACCATCAATGGCATTTAAGGTTTGGATATAGTCCATCACCTTTTTGACAGGGGATCAAAATGTCGCATCTGTCTTGATCATATTGATGATTTTGGATAGCTTGAAAGCTTGCCACAAGGATATTAGAAAAGAGTGATTCCTAATGGATATAAAGCATCCAACTAAAATTGTTGAAGCAGTCTCTAAAGTATCGTCGGCCAATTCTACCTCATGTTTTATGTCTAGAGTCCTAACAGGTGGATACAACAGTTTACGACATTTATTGTCCACAATAGACTTATCTGTGCCAGTATCAAACAAATCCCTGCATAAACATCATTGATAAGGAATGTACCTGTTATCACATTGTCATTCTGAATGGCTTCCTGAGCATTCATTTGAAAGACCCGAGCATTGGTCTTCTTAGCCTCTTCAGGCTTCTTCTGATTCTTAGGGTAGTTAGTCTTGATATGCCCCTTCTCGTTGCAACCATAACAGGTTGCATCTTTCAATTTCTTGCAATCCATGGTTTTATGTTCCTTAGACTTGCAGATCCCACAAGGTTGAGGCTGAGATTCAAATCTGCATTTCCCGAGGTGGTATTTCCTACAGGTTTTGCACCTGGTCTTTTCGCCCGACTGTTGGTTGTCCTTCTTAAACCCGGAACTCTTCTTATGATCAGAGTTCCCCTTTTTCTTCTTATCGGAGCGATGAGAATTCTCAACCTCCTGTTTCTGCTTTCCATCATCAGAAGCTTTGGCATCATTGTTTCTGACCACATCAAGTGTGAGAGATAGTGACAGATCTGCCGCTGACCTGATGTGGTAGGTCTCGATGCTTTCACACTTGCCTTGATTTCTGGGGCTAGACCCCCAATAAAACGAGCTATACGCTTCATTTTCGGTGTGATCAAGTAAGGAACCAATCGATACATGGTATTGAAACTTGTAAGATATGCCTAACAATCTAAGTTCTTCATGACCAATGTCAAGAAATCAGTCTCGATTTTCTCAAATTCATGTTGAGGACATAAATTTTCTTTGATAAGAGCAACAAACTGATCCCAAGTCAAGTTGTACAACGGGATCTTCCCTGTAGCTTGGATTAGTGACCTCCACCAAGCTAGAGCTTCTCGTTTAAAAGATTGTGAAACAAACTTCACAATGTCTTGCTCTGCACATCCACTAATATCAACAACAGTGTCCATCTCATCGAGCCACGTCATGCAATCGATGGCTCCATTTTCTCCTGTGAAGTCTCTGGGCTTGTAGGAGACAAAATATTTATATGAACAGGTTTTAACACGTGGCTCTTGATTATGCACAACCTGTCTAGACGGAACACTCCTCTGATTCAATGAGTGATGAGAATCGCTCTTGTGAGCTGTATGAGTCTTGGAGGGTGGTTTTGAATGTGGTATAGACTGATTTCTGGCGCGAGTTCCACTTGATTCATTATACTGTCTGTCTAGAGCTCGAGTAACGACATTATCTATTAATGCCTCCAGTTCGGCACCAGCTATATTAACTCTGGTAGTATCATTATTCTCCCTCGGGTGGCTGTTAACCTCATCTGATCCAGCCATGTAGCTTGATTGCTACATAAATATTGATAATGATTTATTCAAAAGTCTATTATGGAATTGTCATTTATGGCAATTCATTAACCATGGAAATTTTAAGCCATATTGGTTAATTTAATTTATTTAAATTTTTATTATATTTTATCCCAGTTATAAACTATTAAGGATAATAGGGTGGCATACAAAAGGCCTAGTCACAGGGACAATTTTAAATTATGAGCCATGATCTTATAGGATCGAGGCATCAAGGCTTGAACATAGTTCATCACCTTTTCTTGAAAGTGAGCCATAGACTACAACTGTCTTTCGTCTCAAAGGACAATATGTATGGCCCGTAGGTACTACATCACTAAGGGATGTTTAAATTAAATGAGAAAAGGAATTAGAAGAATCCAATATAAGGATGACTTATGTGATTTTATCGAATCACATTTGCCAGGAGTGCTAACATGTTTTCAGATGTTAACAAGGATTTAAATCTTAAAAAGTTTTTACCATCTAGGCCATATCTAAAATGACATATAGGGTAGGTTATACCTTCAAGATTTTCTTTCAATATTCAATGGCAGATCAATTACAAAAAGGAATGATATTTTGATTTATTTTATATGTTATATTCATACATTTAAGGACAAATGAAACTTTTAAATTAAAACATTCCATTAAATGGAAAAAGTACATAGATGCCCTAAACGGGACTTTTAAACAAGAAATTTGTCCACATAGGGACTAAAGATAAATATGTCCTTATAAGGACTAATAAAGAAATGAAATGCAACAAAAAGAGTTTCTTCTTTACTTTGTTTCTGGAAATTTTCTCCTTAGTTCTCTTAGTGCGGTACGAATACTGAAGGTTTTTGTGGGTAGTCCAAATCTTCTATATTAGGAATCTTTGCAAACGTGGAATCCAAGGATTTTATGGTTAATGAATAATATGAATCATGAATAAGGTCAGGACAGGTATAATCCAAGTTTGGGATTCCAAGACTTGGAGGTAAGAAATATGAGTCCTTTGGGTCCATAGGTATTATCTTTGGAGCGGGAGCTTCAGGGACAGCTGGTATGAACTCCTCCGATGTTAGCTTCTCATTTGAAGTTTCAAAAGTCTTGGGTACAAAATTTGAAATATGGTTAATGGGTTCAAAAGGTCCTTTCTTCTTACTAGTCGTATGCTAACTCGAGTTGTGGTACGAAGCTTACATTCTTTAGTCTTCGGGTCTTGAGAGCTTCCACCAATGGTAGCTTTGCTCGGCGACACGATCCTAAGATACAGAAATATCGAAAACAATGCATACATATAATAGGGATGAGATCATTCCTAGTTCAAGTCTAGACTCGGAAGTCAAGGAATGTGCTACACTCAAAAGGCTAGTGTTTAATTCACTCAATGTTGGCTCTGATACCAACCTGTCACACCCCGATATTTTGACATATTACCGGTGGGCCCGGTGGGGAGTATCGTGACGTAGTTGATATCATCATAGTCAAATAATCACAGTTCAATGCACAACGGAAGTCTAAAGTAATAATAATACAAACCGATTCAAAAGTATAATAAAGTATTACACAACGGTTGTATATGGATCCGACAAGTATGGAAACTTGTATAATATGAGCAAGCACAAGTACCCCTACTGGGGCTCTCAATCTGGAATAAAGGTTTTATTAACCTATTAGATTCCTAACGGGTCTTATTTGAGTTGTAACTTAGACCGGTTAGTTTTAAGGAAAGGTTTACGGTTCGAAATCGCAAGATTAAGCGAAGATCGGATTAGAATGTGATTTAGACCTGACAAGTATGGAGACTTGTATAATATGGGTAAACTAGACACATTCTGAATTTTGAAGTAAAAATGATAAGGTTTGACCCGTTTCGGTTAATTTATGCAAACTAGTTACATAAACCGCACCGAACGCGAAAAATGCATAACGGGTAACCAAATGAGTCATGAACATGTTCCATAAGTTAATATGCCTTAAATATGTTGTGATATCAGTAGGATATCTTCCATTATGCCCAAAACGGATTTAAAATCAATTTAAGCCCCGTAGGGGTATTTTGGTCATTTCACATAAGCTTTAAGGGTCAAATTTGAAAATCTGAGTTCAAAAATTTTACTTACTGTTAAAGTATAAAAATTGATTCATAACATCAGTAGGTAACAAGCTTTAGGTGCCTAATATGGTTTTAAACCATACTATGCGCCTAAATCGCATAAAAGTAGGTATTTGACGATATTCGGGTTGATTATGGAAATCTGAGATTTTGTTCAGTCTTTACTGTTTAAAATAACTTATTTAATATATAAAATCAGTAGGAAAAGGTTTGATATGTAAAGGATGTGTAAAACTCATTTTATTAGCGAAAAGGACATTATCGTCAATTACCGAGTCTATGCAAGAACTCTATGTTATGATCAGTTTAAAATTTAATAAAAATATCCAAAAATCCCTAAATATTATATTACATCAGTTGGTAGAAAGTTTGGTGTCAAAATTTGAGTTTAAATAGGCTTTATGCCGAAAATTCCGTTTAATTAATAAAAAGCCTTCAATTACGATATCGAGCATAACTATTAATTTAGACCTCAAACTGATGTCAAATTTTTAGGACATGTTTATAAATCAGTAATAAAGGTTTTTGTCCTCTCACATTCTCAAAAATCTCGTTTTTATATCAAAAGGGCATAATGGTCAACTTTTAAGCAATTAACGGATACACGCAAATGATTCGGATTTCAAAGGAACCATATTGTATAATCTCAGAGGGTTATACTAACATGTAATATGGTCCTAATGGAACCCTAAGGCATATCTAAACTAAGCTAAATCAGGTCAGAACTGAAAGTCAAAGCAAAAGTCTACTTTCGCGACTTTCGGTTCCGAACGAGCCTAAACTCAAAATTGTCGGGTTGAACATGCCTAGACATGTTCAATTAATATTTACCAAGTTATTAAAGTGACAAAACTGATTTTATTGCCCTTACATCATTGGTTATGAATTTTATTTAAAAACCAACTTGTTTGACTTTTATTTTAATTACTTTGACCCGACAATTAACTAAGCAAACGTGGTAATTAGGAGGTGCCCTTTTTGAGGGTTTAATACCTACCTAATTACGATCACGTAGCCATGTTCGTTGCTAACAATGGCTCGACCGTTTAAAAGTCAAAGCGTTTATCGTGAATGCTTGACTTTTCGGCTTTAAGAGCCAAACAACTTAACTAAGCACGAAAGGAACACTTACAAGAGGTCCATGCTATAGGGATTTTAATTTCAATAAGTTTCTTACTGCAGACATAGCGGATTTGATTTTTGGACTAACCAATCCATGTATAAGAACATATCGAATACCGTAGGATTTATAGATAAGAGATTATCAAAGACAAATTGATTCGAGAAGGATATATCATATGTGAAACCATCTAGATTGGCCACTTGATTTTATAAATGTCATTTAAGTTTTGAAAGGGCAGAATTAAAATTTTATTAAATTTACAATCGATGAAGCTTTAACTAGCTCCAGAGTTTAAAACAAGTTTCTAATAAATAAAAACATTTACGAGAAACAGATACATAAAGATTTGTCTTGAACTGCTTCTACTGTAGCAGATTGGAAGGCTCAAGCATTGTCTTTCTGGCCATCAGTGGCTTTGTTTTTCCCGTCAGTCGCCCTCTTTGGGCAGTGGGTCTTTATATGCCCTTTCTCGCCACATCCATAGCAAGTGGCGTCTTTCAAGTCTTTGCATTCATGAGACTTGTGATCCATCTTCTTACAGATGCCACATCCCTTGGTCTGCTCACGGTAACATTTTCTGAAGTGTTGCTTCCCGCAGGTTTTACATTCGGGTTTTGCCTCATTCGGCTTGGACTGGTTATAATTCGAACCAGTCTTACCCTTTTTGTAATCCTTACTTGGGGTATCATCACGCTTTCGATTATGATCCTCCTCGGCCTTAATCGCCCTTGCTCTTATCTCATCTTCAGTAAGAGAAAGAGCCAGATCCACAGCGGATCTAAAAGTTGCAGGTTTGGAGGATTTAACCATCCCCTTGATTTATGGAGCGAGCCCTTCAAGAAACCGTGCAATGCGCTTAGACTCAGGGGTAATCAAATATGGCACGAGTCTTGATAAGATGTTGTACTAAGATAAATAGGCTCGACACTCGAGGCCTTTCATGGTCAGCCTTAGAAAGTCAGTTTCTAACTTTTTCCACCTCGTAAGGTGGGCAGTAAGTTTCCCGGATCAATTCCATGAACTCAGACCAACTCAGGTTGTACATTGCAACCTTGCCAGTGGATTGGATTAGTGCCTTCCACCAAGTCAGAGCATCCTCCTTGAAGGATTGGGACACGTATTTAACAGTGTCCTTGGCGGCACAACCGCTCATATCAACAACGGTTTCCATTTCATCCAGCCACTTTAGAGCATCAATTGCTCCAATCTCACCCGTAAAGTCACGGGGTTTACAAGAAACAAAGTATTTATATGTACACCCATTCTTAGAGTCATGTGACTCAGCCTTCTTGATACTCTTAATACTTTGCTCACTCTTAGTTGAAGAGAAATGAGTCTTTTCAGTTTTATGAGTATTAGAACGGGGTTTAGAAACGGAGTTCTCTTTCTGTACTGATGGATTTGGCCCTTTAAATGTGGCCATAAATCCAGCCAGGGTTTAACCGACTTCATCGGCAACTATAGATCGAAGATGATTCTCTTCGTCATTACGGTTCTGGTGCTCTAAATTGTCACCACCGTTTTTCTTACTTGCTTTGCCAATACTCAGGCTTGCCATAAGTTTATCTGAAAATAATGTAGCAGTAATTCTTCGAGAACTAAATAGCAAATCAATTTATTTGCATTAGATCTTACAGATCTATATGTTTATATATCAGTTTCACTAGCCCTGCTTACCACAATTGGTAACGGGCTTAGCCATATAGCTTATTGGCTTGTCACAAAGGACATTTAAATATAGCACTTTGGCTTGTCACGAAGGACGTGAAAGACATGGCACAAGGGCCTGCACAAGATTGTGAAATATATGGCACAAAGGCCTCGTCACAAAGGACATTGAATGATATGGCACTGAAGCCTTGTCATGGAGGACAATTAGAAGATATGGCACTGAAGCCTTGTTACGAAGAACATTTTAAGATATATATAAGCTGCGATCTCATTTGATCAAAGGGCTTTAAGGTTTGAACATAGTTCATTACCTTTGAATAAAGGGTCGTAGACCACTACTGTCGCCACAATTGACGATATAATATGGCCCGTAGGCAATTCGATTGACATCACTAAGGATGTTAAATTAATGGTCATCGCACTGATGATATCAATCAATGATCGGACTTGATCACATAGACTGCGAAACTTGGGCATAGCTTTCCACTTTGGACAGGGAACCATAATGGTCACAACTGTCATTGTCTCAAAAGGACGATGTAATGTAGCCCGTAGACGAGCCATCACTAGGGATGTTTAGTATGATTATGATGTTGATGATGTTAGTCATGATCGCATTGATCATATATACTATTACGTTTGGGTATAACCCACCACTTTGAACATGGGACCATAAAGATCACCACTATCTAGTCTTATCGACAATAGAGTAAAGTATAGCCTGTAGGCACTTCATCACTAAGGATGTTAGTATTATGATCATCATACCGATGATATTAGTCAGGATCGCAATGATCATATAGACTATGAGATTTGAGCATAGCTCACCCCCCTTGGGCAAGGAATCATAAAAGATTACAATTGTCTTGTCACATTTGGACAATATAATATAGCCCGTAGGCAAAACATCATTAAGGATGTTAAATATAATCATCATTGTAACACCCCAAAAATGGGTTTGTTAATTATACTAGATTAACGAAAAATAAACGGGTAAAATACCGTAGGTGGTAGAAGTAAACCCGGTGAATATTAGGATTTAAATAAATAAATCTAATATTTATTAAAAGGATGAAAAATACTTTGAGAAAACAAAGTATATAAAAGGCCCGAGTTAACGGGACTTAAAATAAAACGGGTTATGAACAAGATAAAATAACTAGGAATAAATAACCTAGTTAGTCACAAGTCTTGTAGTAAAAAAGAAATTGGTTAAAACAGACTATATGCAATTTGGGGAAAGTAGAGGGGCCGAAAGTGATAAACTAGAAACTAGTTTTTAATAAATAAAATATCAAACACCAAAACACACACCTTGAGTGTGTGTTCTGGTTGACACTTTCAACAGGAGCCAAAGAACTCCCTTGTTCAAACCCTAACAAGCATAAATTCAAGCAAATTGGAATGGCAAATCACACCCAAATTGAAATCCAAGCACGGATTAGTGATCACCTCAGTGAAGTGATCATAAGGTATGTCAAATTTCACTATTTTGTTCCATCTCAAATTCTTGATGAACTCTAGGAATTCGAAATTTGATCTTGAATGATGGATATTTGGGTGGAAATAGGATGTATGCATGATTAGAAACAAACCCTAGTTAATAAACTAAGGAATTTGAGTGCATGTTAGTAAAACTCATGATCTCTAACTAGGTGTTTAATGGGTTTTGTAGAAACATGATGAACACTAGAATCATGATTATCAAACTAGTGTTATTTGAACTCTATGAAGTTAATCTTGACATTGAACCATGAACTAGATGATTATTTAGTAAAAGATGATGAAATTGGCAAGATATGTAGTCATGGAGTTTGATTGTTAATTTTATAAAAGTATGCTCACTAGGTGTTTCATATAATGCCTAAGAGAAAGCCAAATGTTGAAATTTCGAATGAAACGCGCATTTGAATAATATGGCAAATTATGTGAAATATGAAGCGATAAGGGTTCAAAACATCATGTTGAATTAGACTTAATTGTGTAAATCATGTGATCAAAAGTAGTTGACATTTGATAAGTTAAACTAACCAATGATGAAGTCGAATAGAAGTTTCGATATAGAAAATACGTAAGGTGGAATAGTCGTGTTTGTTAATGACTAATCTAACCACCTTCTAAATGATGACGATAGTTTGACGCTTAACAAGCTAGGTGGCGGCTTGGGGAAGAGAAGCGAGTCAAACAGCTTGAATACACGGAAAAGAGCGAAATCGGATAAAAGGTAAGTTAAGCTTACACCCCTTTTTTTAATTACAATACACTTACTTGCGAATATTGATTGTGAATAATGTTAAGTAATTGGAATATGATGTTCCGGCAAGATACAATGCAAGTCGGAATAACTAAAAAGGTAAGAAACCATAAATTATGGTAAAAAGGGGTAAAATGGTAAATTAGTCGGGTGAAAACTAATAAATAACGAATTTTGAACAATACGTTATGGGGTGAATTGTAACGTGTAAAAGTGGTTTAGTAATAATCCGGACACGAGTTGACGGATAGAATAAAAGATGTGAAAAGACACCATTTGGTATAAGTCATAACGGGTCAAACAATTCAAGAAATGTCTTTTAAGTAGTAAGGACTCATGGTGCTAACCGGAATGGGTTCATGGGGTGCAATGGTATCAAAATATCATCATATGATGATAAATGATCATTTTGACTAAACGGGTCAAATGGTGTGTTAACACCAGTTGACGATAATTACTGAAGATCGCTTGTTAAGTTTTGGTGATTACAGGAAAGTAATATAAGGTTCGCGACGCTATTAATTAGTAAGTTAATAGTGAAAGGTATTTTAGACGGGTCAAAACTTTGACCCGAGCCAGGTATGTGCAAATAAGATTATAGTTTTAAGTGCGATTTTGGTCAAACATGTTATCAAAAGTCCATCGTCGTCAAAAGACTTGAAACTTGTCTTTTGCAAAATTTCTAAACCGAATATTAGAATACGGAAAAAGTAGTTTATCATATTAAATCCACCACAAATATTGTTATGGTGGAAAACAAGTAGAAACCATAGTGTGGAAATAAGATGCAAGCAAAGGATGAGAGTAATTTAGGCTTAAAAGTGCATAAGTACCCTTAACGGGTCAAAATAAGAGTATAAGCCAAAACGGGTTAAGATTGCGTATAAATGTGACAACTGCCAAATTTGCATGCATCCGTACAATTATTAAATGATGATTAGTGCTTAATGACTATGCTGATTTACAATTTATGACTTGAATTGCTTTCTGATTACTGCATTATACTTACATGTGCATCACATATTGCAAATGACACATCATTGACTGCATGCAAACATATTGGCATAAATGATGCACAAAGCACAGCTAGCACAGTTAACGAACAACTCAAAAAAATGTTGGCGAGGTTCAGTACATAGACAGACAGTGTTTTGAGACCCAGTATGAGTCGGAAACCAAGTACTATATTAGTATGGTGTGTAGGGAAGTAAGGACCACAAAACTGCTTCACTAGGTAATAGTTTAAGTGCCAGAAAGTGCCTAAAACTTACCTAAAGTGCAGAATTCTACAGAAAATTCAGCAAATCAGCATTTAAATGCATTAATATTATGCAGAAACATGACTAAATGGTCCTAAATACTTTCCTAAGTGTCGGGGATTAAAAGTATCACAAAAGGGTACATAACGAACACTAAACGGTATAGTTTAGCACTTTAACGAACCGGTATCTAACCGAACAACCAGACACTACCCGAAACACCAAAATTATACTAGGAGCATTGTTTTATTATTTTTGAACTAGTTATGATCCCCGAACACCTTAACACACTATATAATGCAACATACACTTAAACACTAACTAATACCCTTAACTTCTAACGATTTAATCCAACTTACCATTCAACACTTACACTTACCCCCCCCCCCCCCATTATGGTGGACGGTGACCAAGGGTGTGGCCCCACCCCATAATCTTTACAAGATTTCCCTTAATCTTTCTTTGATTCACTTTGATATGGTTAAGATCTTGTATAGTACTTTAGGGGACATAATACCCAAGGGGTTATAGGTTCAAATGGATATAAGAAGGATACAAGAGATCATAATTTCACCATCATCTTCACAACACCAAAAACTCCTCTCTCCTCCCTCCAAGCTCACGGCCACACCCCATCACCACCCTACCTCCATTTTCAACCTTCTTCCATGTAATCTAAGGTGATATTAAGGTGTAAGAAGATAAGTTAGGAAGCTTGGAGCTCTCGGAAGTTGAAGGACCTTCACCGGTTGCTTTTATCCACTTGTTTCTCCTCTTGATCATCCCTAGCCTTGTGCTAGTGGTAAGCACCATGATCTTGCTAATTTACTTCTATTTTGAGTGGTTAAAAGATATTACATGATGAATACTTGAAGAACACTAAAGAACATAATCATGAAACATGAACATAAGCTTGATAAATGAAGAAATCTTGATGAACTATGTTGTTTAAGTATTGTTTTGCTTCTTGATGGTTGACTCTTGTGTTTATGATGTTAGACATCATAAGAAACCTACTAGATTGTGATTAAGCACATGATCTAGTAAGTTAAGGTGGTGATCTTGTGAAAAAACCAAGATCATCATGCTTTATGCTTTCATGAACTTGAAAAGTAAAAATGATTTTGTGAATGATGAAGCATGTAATATGTTACTAGTCATAAACTTGGATAATTTCAAAACTAGTTTTTTGAAGAAACTAAAGTTATACACTAGATTTACTAAAACATTGTTTTTAAAGAAACTAATCATGTTTCTAGTGGTGAAACAAGTATAAAAGTACATGGTTAACAAGAAAAATACAAGAAGATTTATTTTTGAAAAATCATCATACAAGTTGTAGAGATCTAAAATCTTCAAGAATGATGTTATTAAATAAACAATCATATTTTTAAAGGTAACTAGGCTTACTAAAAACACTAGTAAGTTACTACAAGTTTTTTATAAAAGTTCAAGTTCATGTTGTTATGTAAAAAGCATTGTTATAACACTTGGTAAGTGTAGGTTAAATTGTTGATTGTCTGTGATGATTTTTGAAAAGAAAATGATATGCTTTGATAGCATGGGCACCTCCATTTTTAGGGGAAACTATGGCAAAATTTTCTAAAAATATAAATACTTAAATAAATATTTTCTAACAAATATTTACAAGTGTATTTTGATCATAAGTTTTCAATATGAACTTGCCATAATTTTTGTAACAAAAAAAATACAAATATTGGAGATTGGTTTTTATAAATAAAAATGGATGAATATATATATTTAGGGTATATATATAGAAGACACTTGTGTGAATAATTGTATACGTTGTGAAATAGTTATATTATTTTAGGGTAAAGTAATATAACTTGACAAGATACCAAGAATTTACAATCCAAAGTATTACCAAAAACCACAAGGAATAAATATATAAGTTACACATATAACATTGGAAAACCGAACAAGAATGTAACTTACGAAATATTCCGGAAAATACATTTATGAGCACATTTTTGGTAAATAATATTTTGGACACCAAAAGAATGAAAATGGGATTTTCATGATTACTACAAAATCATATCTTATTTTGACAAAAAGAAAATATATTATCTTTGGGAAGTAAAAATATATTTTCTCGGAAAATTTGGAAGATATATAATTTTGGGAAAATATATATTTCCTTGAAATACATTATTTTGGATAAAAGTAAGTTTATATATATTTTCTAAGTAAGACTTGAAAATATATTGTTTTGTGAATATATTGGATATTTATTAAGAAAATACGTACACACCGGAATACGACGCCAATACATGGCGAGATATACAAATACAAGAACACGAATACACATGTATGGGATACCCCCATCCTTGGGAAGCAAATACGAGTGTAAATACTTGAGAAGTATTGTTACAAAATATTGTTTAACGATTATTCCAAAATCAAAATATAATTTAAAGTTAAAATAATCATTATTTTAACAAGTGATTATAACTTGGAATAATATCGAAGACATAAAAGAGACGTAACTCAGAAACGTTAACACTAAGTCAAGGCACGACCCGCTCGTCTAATAAGACCATAGTACATTGTAGGTAGTCGTGTACGCCAGAGGAAACTTTGAGTTACAGGCGGATTCGAAGAACGCAAAACTGTGAGTTCATGTCCCCCTTTTTCTTTTAATTGTTTTCAGTTTTATAACTTCGGGGGTGAAATACATGTTACATACTGATTACAAACAATTACAAATGGTATGATTAGCTAAGGAACGTACTGCTAGATCACGTGAATGGGTAGGCCATTATCTTAAGACCATTAATCCTTGTTTAAGGACCGAGGGGCATGAGTGATAGATCTATTGGGTGTTGCGAGCCCCACCCATGGGCCAGTGAGTTCGCCGCATGTGGTGACTATGTCGTTCCGTCGGAGGGGCCGGTACGAAATACGCATACAGGTTTGAGTGCTTCCTATGCCATGTCACTTATATTAATGTATTAGCTACACATTAATTGATCTGTTTTTTTTCCTTATTACTTCATACCAGTTCACAAGTACATACATACATACAAAGGTTTTCAAGGATGATTCGTGCACACATACTAAACACATGAACTCGCTCAACTTTTGTTGATGTTTTCAAACTACATGTATTTCAGGGAACTAGTAAGTGGATCTGGCGGGCGTTGGAAGTTTTTATGTTGCGTTTGAAATAAAGATGTCATCCATGGTCTTTGGGTTTGGTCAGTGTGTCTTACTCTTGGACGAGACACGTCTTCCAAACCCTAGTTACTTCTAATATCTTTTGACGAGTCCTTAGTGAACTCATAAACAATTTGTAAGGTTTGTAAAACTTGAATTTGAAGTCTACGTTTTCAACAATGTTGTTATGTTTTAAACTCATTTAATGGATGGCAAATCTATGGTTTTATCATATAGTTGATGTTATGATTGAATGCAATGATATTAAGAAAGTCACCCCATAATCACGCTTCCACAAAAGTTAGGGTGTGACAATAAATCCATGATTTGAACCTTGTACAATAGGAAATAATTATAATAATATTTTACAAAAAGAAAACAAAGGCGACAAACAAGTTTGTTTGATGAAAGCACGAATGGGTCAAGAAGTGTCATAGTTAAATTTCAAGCCGAGAGCTTGAAATCTAAAATTTTGTGAAGTTAGATGTTGGGTTTTTACTCCATAAGATGGAGAATTAAATTACGAACGCGTAGGAAAAACGGATCAATTACGAATAAGTTATGGTCGTTTCCGTAAAAACTGTTATTGCTGGAAAATGCAGGTCCCAGATCCAGACCTGCTGAAAAACGGTCTCCCCCGCGCCACGCGAGGGAGCAAGGTGGTGCTAGCTCGTGGCGAGACATCACTCTGTTTCGGCGAAAATTTTGTATTTTAATCAGTTTCGCTTCTCGGACTCGTTTAAACACATTTTAAACTACGTATGACTAATTCAATTCATGTTTTATGAATTGTAGTTATAATTTACAGTACCGGAGGACGATCAAGCTCAACGAAGAACCGAACACAATCAAGATACAAGCTTCCGCACTATGTATCGTTGTTATGTTAAATGACGAACTTACACATGTTATGTTGTATAGTTTTAATTCTGTAAAATATTTAATGAACCCGTATTTGTCACACCCCGACCACGTATAACATACAAAACGTGGCGGAAAACGTCGGGGAGTGTTGTAATAGAATTAATTGTTTCATAACTGTTATGGGTCATTTTCTGAATATACATATCCTGACTAATATCCTGCTTTTAATTGTTTGTTTGTGACCAGGATACTGGACGGGGATATTGCCAACATCTTGGGCGATATCCTAAGTTTGAGTGAATTAAACACGTGCAGGTTAATGGCTGTAAGTTACTAACGGTCATCAGGACTTCTTCTCCTCAAGACTCGGGCGTATTTGTTATGAGGAAGCCGTTGAACCCGAAAGACTTGGTCCTCAACGTTCAAGTGGGAATATTCGCTGGATCCCGGAAGTTTAGGATAGTTTGTTACATTATCTTTACTATAAATAGATGGGGGCGGATCAGTTTAAGGCACACAATTTTCACTGACACTCTCGAACACCTTCACTCTCTAGCTCATTGCAAACACCACACTTGTATTCAAATTTCATTGTAACACATAGTCGATCCGCACCACATCCTGCACTGTATCCTGACGTTTGAAGTAATAAGAAGAACAAGGCAGCTGCGATTGTCAGCTCCCGAGGTTTTATGCCGGCGATCTTGATTGATCAAGGGCTTTCCTCGTACATCTCGTGTCGTTTACTTTACTTTTGCTCATAGTTTGATCATAGATACAGCTCTATATCCTGAGCCGTATCCTGAATACTGATTTTCTAAATAACTTAACAAGCATATTTTCAATACACTTTCTAGCACACTACCTCACTTAACTAATTTGATCACTAAATTGCTTAGGTAATTTTTGACCAAAACAATTTGGCGCCCACCGTGGGGCGAGTGGTGCTCTCTTTACTAAAAATTTTTGTGAAATCGCTAATCGGCTTTCTATTTTCAAAACTTTTTGCCACATTGTCCATAATGGACTCAAGATCAAACATGAGTTCCTCTACTGTGTCTGCTATGACTTCTGCTACTACTGGTTCGGTGCTTCCACCACCTCCTCCAAGGATGCCAGCCTCTTCACGACCTCAGGATATTATCCCTACTCGCAGTGTTCAGGAATCTGCTCCCGTTCTAGCTTCTAATGATGAAATTCTTACTTTATTTGGAAGTGTGCAGGAACAAATGAGGCAGTAACAGGAAACAAACCAAATGCTTTTAAGGGAAATACAACTCCTGAAGTCTGGCTCGAGCAGATCTGCTAAGGATAATGTCACTCCATTACATCCCAGAACGTTGAACTTTAGTTCAGCTGTGTATACTGAGGATAACAGGGGGAATATTGTGCCCAGCCTTCCTCAGAATCATACTCCTGAAATACCATCCTCGGTCAGGATGTCAACCATGAGGAGCTCAGGATATGCTTCAGGATATGGGCAAAATCCTCCAACGGGTAACGTGTCAAATAATAATAATACTCATGCTACTAACAATAGTGGATCTTTGCAGGATACAGGTGTAACATCAGCACTTACCAGGGAACTTCAGAAGTTGAAGGACATGATATCTAGTGTACCTGGGGTGGTCCAGCCGATCCCGGAAGTGTCCCAAGACAGCCACAAGATATCTCGTTTTGCATATCCTATCTGTGATGCTGAGATCCCAAAGAGATTCCAAACCCCCAACATGAAGCTTTATGATGGGACTACGGATCCTGAGGAGCATATTGCTCAGTATAGGGAAAGAATGGAGATTAACCCTATCCCTCCGGAGCTCAAGGAAGCATGCTTGTGCAAGGGATTTGGTTCTACTCTAACAGGATCAGCCTTAAAATGGCTGTTAAACGTTCCTCCTCACTCAATTACTTCATTTGCTCATTTGGTTAATTTATTTAACAGTCAATTTTCTTGTAGTCGGAGTTTTGAGAAACTAACCAGTGATCTTTACAGGATAACTCAAGGGCCTCAGGAATCCTTGAGGGATTATGTGAACAAATTCAGTCGAGAATCCTTGGATATCCCACATCTTGATGTTGCAACAGCTGTGCAAGCTTTTAAGATGGGATTACAAAAGGATTCTCAGTTTTATCAGGATCTTGTAATGAATCCCTGCAGGAATCTCGACGAAGCTCGTAACAGGGCTTTGAGATATATCCGTCTGGAAGATGACAGGAAGATGCAAGAAAGGATGAACTCATCTAACACTTATGAGTCAACTAACAGGAAGTCAGAATCCTCATTCAAGTCATATCGGCCTAAGCCATATGGTAGAAATGAAAACAAGAGAGTGAATGCTATCGAAGATGAGGATCCTGAAGAGTATCCTGAGTTGTCTGAATATTGCTTTTCTGTTAACATTCCTGAATTGATGTATGCCATGCAGGGTCAAGGAGACAAGGCTAGGTGGCCTCGAAAGAATCAACAAAAGGCTGACTGGAAAGATAAGTCAAAATGGTGTGCTTTCCACGAAGATTTCGGACATGTAACTGAGGATTGCATTGCTCTAAGGAAAGAAATAAGCTATCTTCTAAGCAAGGGATATCTGAAAGATCTCTTAGGAAGAAAGAAGAGTAAGGGTCAGGATACTGAGAAGGATCCTGAGCGAGCAGCATCACCTCCCGCGGATGCCAAGATAATCAACTTCATTTCGGGAGGATCCGACATTTGTGGAACTTCGTATTCGGCAGCAAAGAGACATGCAAAGGAAGCTAAGGCCGAAAGGGGAGACAAACCTGTCAGGATGACTACCCTCACAACTGACAAAGTGATCACTTTTGATGCTGATGACAGGGATACTGTCCAGGATCCTCACCATGATGCTCTGGTAATAACGTTATATGTGGCTAACCATTTTGTACGCAGGATATTGGTTGATAATGGCAGCTCCGTCAACATAATCCAACTAGAAACTCTGAAGAGAATGAATGTATCTCCAATGGATATCACTTCAAAGTCTACCGTGCTTGTTGGGTTCAGTGGAGAGGCTAGAAACACAGTGGGAGAGATAAAGTTGCCAGTATACGTTGAAGGAGTCAACTCAATACAACGTTTCTGTGTGATGGATTCTCTATCCTGCTATAACATCATACTGGGAAGACCGTGGATTCACGATATAAAGGTTGTGCCATCAACATATCACCAATGCATCAAGATACCTACCCCTTGGGGAGTTGTCAAAGTTGATAGTGATCAGCAGGAGGCGAAAGAATGCTACTCATCCTCGATGAAATCCTCAACCAAACCTAGTGCAGCATAGCAATTAAAGACGCGGGCCGAGGATATCGTGGAGGATCCGGAGCAGGATGTGAAGAAAATTATCCTGGACCAGGATAATCCCAATATTTCGGTGCTCGTAGGGACCAATATCCCTCAGGATATTGAAGAACAATTAATTAACTTTTTGAAATGCAGGATGTCAACGTTTGCATGGAAGCATGAGGATATGACAGGCATATCCAAAGATATTATCACTCACAAGCTTGGAATTGATAAATCATTCAAGCCTGTTCAGCAAAAAAGAAGGAAGTTTGCTCCTGAGCGGAACACGATTATCCAGGAGGAAGTTGAGAGATTATTAAAGTCCAGGATGATCAGAGAGGTTAAGTTCCCAAGGTGGCTAGCAAACGTGGTTGTAGTACAGAAGAAAATTGGGAAATGGAGAGTTTGTGTGGACTACACAGACTTGAACAAAGCTTGTCCTAAAGACCCATTTCCTCTTCCCCACATTGATGCAATGGTAGATGCCACTGTCGGGCATGAAATGCTGACCTTCATGGATGCATCCTCAGGATTTCAACAGATCCAAATGGAGCCTTCTGACCAGGAGGATACTGCCTTCATGACACCAATAGGTATTTATTGTTATACAGCTATGCCTTTTGGTTTGAAAAATGCAGGTGCAACATACCAAAGATTGGTAAACATGATGTTCAAAGACAAACTGGGGGACACCATGGAGGTATATATCGATGATATGGTGGTGAAATCTAAAAAGGCTGAGGATCACCTCCAGGATATCAAGGGAGCATTTGATATCCTGGATCGATACAACATGAAGCTGAATCCTGCTAAATGCCATTTCGGAGTGGGGGCAGGAAAGTTTCTTGGATATATGGTGACAAAAAGGGGGATAGAAGCAAGCCCAGAGCAGATCAAAGCTATCCTGGATATAAAATCACCCTCAAATATGAAGGACGTACAAAGATTGACAGGCCGAGTAGCAACTTTAAACAGGTTTATCTCGAGATCCTCAGAGAAGTGCAAAGATTTTTATGATATCCTGAAGAAGAACAAAAGATTCGAATGGGGGGAGAAGCATGAAGCAGCCTTGCAGGATTTGAAACGATATCTCTCAACCGCACCTCTATTGATGAAGCCTGAAAATGGTGAACCACTATCCCTATACCTTGCTGTATCAGGGAATGCTGTAAGTGCCGTTCTTATAAAAGACCATGAAGGTCAGCAATATCCTGTTTATTATGTTAGTAAAAGTTTGTTAGATGTTGAAACTAGGTATTCTCATTTAGAAAAATTAATATTAGCTCTAGTCATGGCATCGACAAAGCTTAGACATTATTTCGAGACACATAGGATACATGTTAAAACAAATTATCCTGTCAAAAATGTGCTTAGGAAACCAGAGATGTCAGGCAGGATGGCCAAGTGGTCAGTAAAGTTAAGTGCTTTTGATTTAGTATATGAACCTAGAAATGCCATAAAGTCTCAAGCTTTAGCTGACTTTGTGGCTGATTTCAGTAGTGATATTCAGGATGAGGTAGACCTAGAAGTTCAACAGTTAGGAGAATCCTCAGGATCCTGGACATTATATACTGATGGTGCATCTAATGTAAGAGGAGTAGGATTAGGAATACTACTAAAATCGCCACAGGGGGACATATTACCCCAGGCTATTAGGTGTGAATTTCCTGCTACTAATAATGAGGCAGAATATGAAGCTTTAATTGCAGGATTAGAATTGGCTAAGAGTATGAGTATCAAAAATTTGCAAGTATATGTTGACTCTTTGTTAATTACTAACCATTTTAATGGATCCTATGCAGTTAAGGGTGAGAAATTAATCGAATATCTCGATATTCTCAAAAAATTAGCAGGATATTTCGATATTTTTATACTTGAACAGGTACCAAGGGAGGATAATGCTGAAGCGGATGCCTTAGCAAATTTGGGATCATCGATCAGGATACCTGAAGGGACCCAAATACCAATATTACATGTCTTATATCCTGCAACGAATCCTCAGGATAAAGAAGTAGCGGGTATTCAGGATCCTGGAGCAGAGCATCCTGAAGAGGATCCTAAATCCTGGACGGCTCCAATCATGAGATATCTCAAAGAAGGACACATTCCTGGAAATGAAAATCCTAAGGCATTTAGGATGAAGGTATCACGATTCACTATTATAAATAATATTTTATACAAGAAATCTCTTGCAGGACCGTATTTGAGGTGCTTGGAGGATCCTGAAGCCAAAGAAGTACTTCAGGATATACATGAAGGGGATTGTGGTAACCATGCTGGGGGCAGGTCGTTATTCTCAAAAGTATTAAGGACAGGATATTATTGGCCAACAATGAGAAAAGATGCCGCAGAATATGCTCGAAGATGTGACGCATGTCAAAGACATAGTAACATACTGCATCAACCTGCTGAACCATTGTATCCTATTGTTTCCCCTTGGCCATTTATGAAGTGGGGTATGGATATAGTGGGAAAGCTACCAAAAGCTCCGGGAGGAAAAGTCTTTATGCTAGCAATGACGGATTATTTCTCTAAGTGGGTTGAAGCTGAAGCATTTGTTCAAGTTAGAGACCAAGAAGTAGTATCCTTCATAAAGAGGAATATCCTGACCAGATTCGGAGTACCAGCCGAGATAATCTGTGACAATGGTTCTCAGTTTATAAGCAAGAGAACTACTGACTTTTGCAAGAGTTGGGGAATCAAAATGATAACATCTACTCCAGTACATCCTCAAGCGAATGGACAAGCAGAATCCTCAAACAAGATAATTGTCAATAACTTAAAGAAAAGGCTTGGAGCCAAAAAAGGAAGATGGGCAGAAGAATTACCCTTTGTTTTGTGGGCTGATAGGACAACGGTAAAGAATGCAACAGGCCAAACCCCATTTTCCTTGGTATTTGGAGCAGAAGCAATGATTCCAACGGAAATGACAATACCTACTGCAAGATCTACCCTAAGTGATCCTGAGCAGAATCCTGGAGCCTTGAGTCAGGATTTAGACACTATAGATGAGAAGAGAGATGCGGCAAGGCTAAGGATGGCAGCATATCAACAGAGAATATCCAGGGCATATAACAAGAATATTAGGACCAGAAGATTTAAGGTTGGATATTGGGTGTTAAGAAAGGCTTTTCAGAATACTACTAATCCTGCCGATGGCAAGTTGGCTCCAAAATGGGAAGGACCATACGAAGTTGAATCAGAAGCAGGGAAATGAGCATACAGACTCAAGAATATGGAGGGGGATATGCTACCGAGATCTTGGAATGCTATACACCTTAAGCTCTATTTCAAGTGAGTTTAGAATTTAATTTCTAACTCAGGATGGTATGAATTCTACCTTTTTTAAATATGTTTGGTTTAATTTGTTCTTTGTAATCCAATACTGACTTAAGCATCGGAGGGGTGTTAGCCAAGCTAACACCCACCTTAGTTTACAATTGTTTTGTAGGATATGTTTCAGGATATAGCTCCAGGATATGTACTCGGGATAACTCGAAAGATTAGAGGATTGGCCCCCTCTCTCACGTTTAAGGGATACTGATCCCTTCACAGGTTTAAAGGTATTCACCTTTCTTCCGAATTGGGTTTAAACACCCCGCCTGGAGCGCAAGTTATTCAGGGATAGTTCAAGGTGGCGGGACCAGTCCATGTAAAAGTGGCTGACAATTTCGTTACTGTTGGCTATATCCTGAATCCTAAAGGTATATGAGGATTGATCACCCTCTCTCACGAAAGGGTATTTTCATACTCTCTAAGGTTTAAAGGTTTTCACCTTTCTAAGTCTTGGAGTTTATACACTCCCGCCTGTAGCGCATGAAAATTTGGGATTTTCCCCAGGATACAAGGGATTTATCTCCAGTACATCCTTGGGTTTTGCCCTTGGGACGTAAAAAATTGCCTATACAATGGAAACTGACATTCAGAAGATTTCTAAAGTATTTGAAGACATTGTACACAGGGGACATTCCTACCAAGGTGGTGATGTAAAGCTAAAAGGATGAGGCTCGGAACTAATGCACTAAGTACCTCCCACAGGGGACATCTTCATTGGAAGAGTTGCAAAGGGATTGAAGTTTGGTAATAGGTTTATACCCTATTTCTGGTATGATCTTTCCTTTGTAAACATTGTTTGAGTTTTTGATAATACTATGTTTGGTAAGAGATTAAATATCCTGGTATGTTCTCAAAATGTATTTCTCAAAATATTTAATACTAATACTAGTTCGAAACTTTGATCATTTAAGTATTATCAAAACAGGAAAGATAGATTGTTTTTCACTCTTTAAAGAACTTTCTACAAAGTTGAACGAATCTAATAACAGTTTTTAATATATGTCATTGAGCATATTGATCAGGATATTTTCATAAGATGACAATACAAAATTTTTACAAAGCTAAGAGTTACACTAAGTAATGCAAGGCAACAGCAAATAAGTCAAAAGATAGTTATATTATTAACAAGTCAAAAGTTGTGCTTTTGGTTTCACCTCAAACCGAGGCCCATCCGCCAAAAGCACAATTAGTTTTTACCATACTTGTGTAACGGTTGCAGGATATATCTCAAAACAGGGCCTGTCCACCTACAACCGTTATCACATTCAAAACGAGTTATACTAATTGATGACCAAGGGCTTCATCCTAAAACCTAGGACCCATCCACCTTCGGTCATCTCATTGTTCTAGTGCAGGAAATGTAAATTGTTCGAAGACAGGAAAAGTAAATTGTTTATGCAACCACAACCATGAAATTTAAAAGTGGGCTCCGGCCTTGGCACGTATATCCATCATCGCCCACTCCGCTGCCTAAGGGGCAGCACCCTCTTGAACAGCAACCTCTTTCCCGGCATCCATACCAGCATCATCCTTGGGATTCTTCTCAGCATCTGCAGCAGCATCCTTTTCACCAGCATTCTTCTCAGCATTTGCCCCAACATTCTCAGAAACATCCTTTGAAGCGCTAGCATCCATTGCTTTGGCGGACTCTTCCACAGCAGAATTGACAGGAGGCTCCACAGGATTTCCCCCAAGATCTCTTAACTTCGCCTCCCAGGCCTTGATGTTCCAAGAAGGGCATTGCAAACCCAAAGCCATCACCTCATAAGCCATTTTCAGCCTGGCCTGGAGAAGGGAGATCACGACGGAATTCTTGAGGCTCTCTCGGTATGAAGCCATGGCCTGCTCGTGTTGGAGTTGGGCTGCGTCAGACTTGGCTTGAGCCTCTTGGGTGATCTTTTGGATGGCGGCTTGGTGATCCTGAGTCATAGCCTTATACTTAGCTTCATAGTGTTCCGATTTAGCGGTGGCAATTGCTGCTTGATCTGCAATGGT
>JARYGA010012699.1:0-23353 GCA_030545235.1 Helianthus tuberosus | reverse complement strand
TGCTGTAGCTTGAACATTCTTCAATTGTTCCATTAAATCTATTTGTAGATTTAATCTGAGAGCACGAATTCTTCGTTGTTTCTCATAATACTTACGACTTAAGGCATCTGCAACTATATTTGCCTTTCCTTCATGATACTGAATATCACAGTCGTAGTCACTTAGGATTTCCATCCATCTCCTTTGTCTCATGTTTAACTCTTTTTGCCCAAATATATATCTTAAACTTTTGTGGTCTGTGTAGACAGTAAATTTACTTCGGTAAAGATAATGTCTCCAAATCTTAAGGGCAAAAATTACGGCTCCTAATTCTAAATCATGAGTCGTATAGTTTTCTTCATGCTTTTTCAATTGCCTTGAAGCATATGCAATCACCTTTTTGCGTTGCATGAGCACACATCCAAATCCTAGTTTTGAAGCATCACAATATACTTCAAAATCTTCAGTTCCTTCTGGTAAAGCTAAGATTGGTGCATTTGTTAATTTCTGCTTCAATATTCTAAAGGCTTCTTCTTGCTTAGGTCCCCATTCAAACTTAATGGCTTTACAGGTTAACTTAGTTAATGGTACGGCTATCTTGGAAAAATCCTTAATAAACCGTCTATAATACCCAGCTAAACCTATAAAACTTCTTATTTCCATTGCTGTTTGTGGAACCTTCCATTTGGTAATTGCCTCTATCTTAGCAGGATGTACATGAATACCTTCGTGATTCACCATGTGTCCTAAGAATTGCACTTCCTTTAACCAAAATTCACACTTTGAGAATTTGGCATAAAGCTTTTCTTTTCTTAACAAAGTTAAGAGTGCATGAAGGTGTTCACAATGCTCTGTCTGACTTTTGGAATAAATAAGTATATCGTCTATGAAAACAATTACAAATTTATCCAAATATGGTTTACAGATTCTATTCATCATGTCCATGAATGCAGCAGGTGCATTCGTTAACCCAAAGGGCATGACTGTAAACTCATAATGACCATACCTAGTTCTGAAAGCAGTTTTAGGTATGTCTTCTTCTTGTACCTTTAATTGATGATATCCAGAGCGTAAATCTGTCTTAGAAAAATATCTAGCCCCTTGAAGTTGATCAAACAGATCATCAATCCTAGGTAATGGATATCGATTCTTAATTGTAACCTTATTCAATTCTCTATAATCGATACTGGCGCTCCCCAAGGGGATGAGCTAGGTTGTATGAATCCTTTACTTAGTAATTCATCTAATTGCTTTTTCAGTTCTAACATTTATGTGGGTGCTAACCGATAAGGTGCCTTGGCTATCGGTGTAGTTCCTGGAATTAGATGAATTCTAAATTCTACTTCCCTATCCGGAGGTAATCCTGGTAAATCTTCTGGAAATATATCTGGATATTCTTAGACTATAGGAATTTCCTTAAGTTCTTTACCCTTAGTACTAATGATTACTGAAATCATATATACTATTCCTTGTTTTCGATCATAATTAGCAACTTTCATTACTGATATGAACTTCAGGGCTTTCGTGGTTTATCTCCTGTAATCCTAATTATTTCCCCAGTAGGTGCCTGAATTTCTATGGAATTCTGATCACAAAGGATTCTAGCATGGTTAACTACTAACCAATCCATTCCTAACACAACATCGAATTCAGCTAATTTCATTGGCAATAGTTTCGCAGAGAATTTATGTCCTAAAAGTTCTATATTTTCTTCCTGCAAAACTTTATCTATTTTAACCGAATTTCCATCTGCCGTTTCAACTGTAAAAATCTGCCTAATGTTGGTTAAAGGTAAATTAAGAGCTTGGCAGAATGAAGTATTTATAAAACTTTGGTTTGTACCAGAGTCAAATAATACTTTGGCGTAAATGTTGTGAACTAAGAACGTACCCGCTATCACATCTGGGATTAGTTCTGCTTCTTGAGTGGTCAGCTGAAATGCCCTGGCATTCTTCTTTGTAGTTCCATCTGCTGGTTTAGCTTTATTGTCTGCTGGTTTGACCAATTTCGGGCAATCTGGCCTGAAATGTCCAGTTTCTCCACAATTGTAAGAAATTGTGGATTTCTTCCTACAGTTTTCTTCACGATGTCCTGTCATTTTGCAAAAATTGCGAATTATATTACATCTTCCAAAATGTTTCCTTTTGCAATTTCTGCAGAATGACGGATTTGAGGGTTGCCCTGTTCCACTTCTCTTGAAATTGCTATTATTACCCGTACGAAATCCCTGGGTAATTTTCTGAGCCAATTCTTTCTTTCTGTCTTCATCTCTTTTACGCACCAGTTCATCAGTTAGGGTGTTAGCTAATTCCACAGCATCGTCACTAGTGCGAGGTCTCGCAGCTTTAACAATATTGCGGATTTCACTAATTAGTCCCCAAATGTAGCGAGAAATGAGTACCGGTTCTGGCGAAGCCAGCGTTGGTACCACTCTAGCATATTCAAAGAATGTCGAGGTATAACCGCGACAATCTACCCCCATCATCCGATGATTTAGAAACTTATTCGTCATCTGTTCCTTTTCATACTCGGGACAGAATTTTCTTTCTACAAAACCCTTAAATTCTTCCCAAGTCATGGCATAAGCTATCATTCTTCCTTTTGATTGTAACACAGTGTTCCACCATTCGAGTGCCCCTTCCTTGAAGAGATTTGATGCGTACATGACCTGATCATCTTTAGCACATTTACTTATTGCAATGACTGCTTCGGTTTTCTCTAACCAACGCAGTGATGCAGTTGCTCCTTCATTGCCTGCAAATTCAGTGGGTTTACAAGCAAGAAATTCTTTGAAAGTGCAACCAGGCGTTGCAGTTTTCATTTTCTTGGGTAATGGAGCTTGATGTGGTTCCCCATTTTAATTAACATTATCATTACCTCCATTTACACTATTACTGAAGTTATCTTCAGTAATACGTTTACTAGGAACGATGTGTTGCGATTCGATTGGATTCTTTATAGCAGCAACGAATGCTGGAATAGCATTGGCTATCCCTTGAGCAACAATATTTTCGATATCTTGTCTAGTCATATATTGATCTCCTGGATGTTGCTCTGACTGATTAACCTCATTTACTGGTTCATTACCAATGTTTGACATCTGATAATAAATTTTATGTAAATAATTAGTATAAATACAAATATAATAAAACAGTTTGCACATAATCACATTAACATGTATTATTTCACAAGTTTCATTTCTATATATTATATTATGCCTCGTACACACGATTATCATACAACGTTTTATTGTTAAGTTATTACACATACTGGTTATTATGATTATTTATTCACATATATTCCTGCGAACTCTCATTATCTGGTCAGCTAATTTCTTAAAAACGACGCTCCCTTTTGTCATACTTCCAAGTGATTCTTTCTCCCACATCCCTAATTCGATTTCCTGCATCAATTATCTCTTCGCCCCAGAGGCGAAGTTCAGTCAGATTCTCTGGGCTCATGGTTGGATATAGTGGAGGTTCTGGGTCAACTTGTGGGAAAAATGTATCAGGGTTGTTTAAAAGATTTTGGTATTGCCAATCAGTTGTCCACCATTCATCTAATTCTACTGGTAGTGGTTGAGGTTGGACAATAGGATCTGGAATAGCAGGTTCCAGATTGATTGGGATTGGAGCTTCTAGTGGGTAACTGAAAAGATCTTCTTCAGTAAATATAAGGTTTGGATTAGCTGCTTCAAGGTTTCCATCGGCAGGTCCGATGAGGTCACTCATTACTAACTTATGGTCTAAAACCTCCCAAGGAGTCATTTTCTGTTTCTGGCTAGAACTTTCTCCGATTTCTCTTTCTGTTTGTTTAAAACTTTTCTCAACTTCTATCTCTACTTGATTAACATTTTCCTCAATTTCTACCCCTTTCCCTTTGTCTTTTGGTTCTTCAGTTTTGGTAACCTTTCTTGTTGCTGGCTTTTTCCTTCGTACACGCCTCCAGCCCACAAATCTGTGTTTTTTTTTGGGTTTAGGTTTTGCCAGTGGTTTGGATTGAAATTCCATGGGTTCTTCTTCATCAGCGAGGTAACCAGTGAATTCCTTGGAAACTTCTATCTTAACGGGATAGAGGTTAAGATTTTCTAAACCTTCCGACATCTCATTCATGCTGTTTAGCATATATGCAAAATACATACCAAATGTTAAAACAATATTTTATAGATAACCCGTAAATATTATTGCATACATGAAACAACTGATATGTAATTTATACTACGATTTACGGTAACTTATTTATTTACTAAATAACGTTTCTGGGAAATAAAAGTGCTAAAACTTTTAAGTATTTAGAGATTTGCATTTTCTTCTACTGTGGCTAGCATATAAAGATTTGCCCATTTCTTATCTAATTTGTCCTCCCAAGGTGATTTATTGATTATGTCCTGGGTTTCTTGTTTAACTTTCTTCTCTTGGTTTTTCCTTATTTCCTCCTGACTTTTCCTAATAATCGAATTTCTCTTTTGAGGAGAAAGTGGTTCCTCGTAATTTGCCTTTTTCACAAATATTCCTTCTTCAGGAATTACATAAGGTTTTGTTTAGGATGAACTTCCCTTCTCTTTGGTTGACCTATCTAGTTTAAGATAGATATTTGACAGCTTTTGTTTACCCATACTGTAATTTAACAAATAATCAGTTAATAAAACACATAATCACATACTTGGCAATCAGTAAAATTAAGTATTTCTAAATACTTAATAGGCTTAGATCAGTGGCTCTGATACCACCTTATTTCTGTCACGACCCCCGACCCGGTTTTACCCGATTCAGGAGCCGCGGGATAGAAATCCCGTGGTATTTAATTAAGTGAGTTTAACAACGGAAGTTTCTTCAGGATCAATTTAAAAAAACTAAAATATTTCCCGATTATTTTATTTCTCAATTTGGGATAAAACCCGATAATTTACAATCTTGAGATTTCACGAAGAAATCTTTTATTTTACAAAACATGTTTCTTTATTTTAATACTGAGCCACTTCATTAAGCTGATAGTGCTTCACGACACTTTTTCCTGGATCACAACAGATCACCTGAAACATGTTTGAAAAAGGTTTTGTCAGCTGGAAATACTGAGTGAATCATTCTATTTAATAAAACGACACATTTGTTATAATTTACAGTATTAAGAGAGATTACAATGTTTCAGATATCAAACCAACTACCCACAGTAATTGTCACTCGACCCATTGGCCCATTCGTCCAATGGTGTCTGTGACTATGGTCATATCACCCCTTGGCTAACTCGTTGTCCAATGGTGAAGATTATCAAGTAATGTATACAAAACCCCACATACCGGCTGTAATATGGTGATTACATAAACTTAATCACTGTAATTATAACTTTGAAAATAAACATGATTTTGAAAGTAATTTGATAAAAAGAGAATGACTCACATTGCAGATTTAACTATGAACAGAGCTTAGCCTACTGATTAGCCTGGATAACCTAGTTTAAATAATCAAGCACATAAACTAGGTTAGTAACTTAATACAGCATTTACGATAACTCACGAGATTCCAACCGTCACAACGAATGACAAAGTGCGATACTTAAACATCCATCGATTTAATGACGAATGACAAAGCAATAACCCTAATGTGGGCAGCACTTAAACATCCATTGGATAGTTTAATCGATCGGACATTGAATCGTAGCAGCGATCGAGTTATTACCCTGAATTGTGGCAGCACTTCGTGATCAGTGTGTGTTTTCGTAGTAATTATACTATAACTCAGCGTACGTAAAGAATTTTAACGTCGCATCAATGCCCAGAACCAGTCCCACAGCCTACTATTTATACCCTAAATGTGCACCCCCCGCGTGTCGCGAAGGGATTCCCTTCCCCTATCGCGACTCGCCTGGGAAACCTACCTAGCCTAGGGTTGCTTCGTCACTAGTATAGGCCTAGTGAGTCAATGTTTCGTGAATTCTCATTTCAGACAACACATTTTAAAGATAATTATCAATTAGGGTTTACCCCCCCCCCCCTCTGATTTTTAGGGGCCCTAATCCTGATTCAAAATGTCTTGAAAAATTTAGGGTTTGTACAGAATCACTTGGGTTTCTTAATTAGGGTTTCCTAATTGGATAATTAAAATAATAAATAATAATTTTTGATGAGAGTTGTTACACAAACCAACCTCAAGCCAGACCTACTCAAGCTCGCTTTCCACCTGGATCGTGCTATAACTGTGGCGAGATGGGTCATTTCAGGAACATTTGCCCAAAGCTCGTCAATACAAATCCGACCAACAAATGAGCATTTGACTGACTGGAAGATGATTCTGCTTTGAAATAACCAAAATCTTATGTTTTCGTTTCTTTTGTTTTCCCTGAACTCTGAAACAATTTGGTTGGTTTATAAATAAATCGTTGTTCACAATTCTGATGTACAAAAACAAATGTAGTTACATATGTGTATGGCATACCCCTACGATACCGACACCAAGGAACTGTGTTCTTTGCAAAACAAACTACTCTTGTAGTTCTCCCACTCATGTGATCGCTCGCGATCTCCACGAAAATCCTAAGTACTTGTTTCCTTCTAAGGAACGAAGTATAAGATAAAAGTTACAATCTTGGACGATTACTCAAAGTATCACTTTAAATCCTTGCTAGGATAATTAAGGGTATTTTTTTCAATCTCATGAGATATGTCTATGTCCATATCATTACATTCTGGTTTTCATAACGACATGCATAGTATATGTTTTCAAAACATCCTTCATGATTTCAAAGACATTTTATATGATTTAAAAACATTTTTACATAGTATATTTACTAAATATACCAAGTGCATAATTTCAAAAATATTATCCATGTTTTCAAAAACCTTATACATGATTTCAAAACCATCTCACATGATCTTAAAACATTTTATAAACATATTTACCTAATACACCTACAGTATGATTTCAAAAGTATTACGTAAGGTTTCCAAAATATTAAACACATTTCTAAAGAACCCCATACATAGTTTTCAAGAACACTCTGCTCGTACGTTGACTTAACGTACGTAATGCACGACCTCCGAATTATGCTTCATATGTCGCCTTGGCATATCTAGCACCTTAACTTCATGAACACTTTACCTCATGTATTGACTTAAGCACGTCTAGTACAAGGTTTCGAAACATCTCCCGCTACACGAATTTCAAAATCCTTATAGGATCTTCCTATCTTCATAATTTGATCCTTGTGGATGTTTAAAGCGCAAAATCAGAGTCCTTAATTGGATTCTTTGTATGCTTTAATACGTATATTATGATTTAGTAAGGACAAAGCCGAATTCCTATTAAGATCTTCCTATCTTCATAGTTAGATTCTTGAGGATGTTTAATGTACTAATTGAAGTCCATGGATTGGATTCCTGGTGCACCTTAAATACACGTATACAAATCAATAACGAGTTGACAAACAAATTAATAACAAGTTGATAACAAATTGAAAGCCAAGATAAGCAATTATGTGATTATATGATTATATGTTTATGTGTTTATGCATTTTTGTGTGATCCGAATGCTCGCTATCCAAATTATCGTAGAATCTCCCATATCCTCATATGAGGGATTCATAGAAGGAAATCCAAAGGTACTATCTTAAATCCTTAATGGGCTTCTATGTAATAGTTAAGACCCTTGGATTATAGAGTACTATTCCATAATTCAAAAGAGACCCCTTGGGTGGCCTAGTTTAGAAGATTGATTCGTTAATCTGGTTAAAGATGTCATGTGATGATGTAGCTGAAAAGACTCTTTGGTGGTCTATTTAAAGAGATCATTTGTTGATCTAATTAAAAAGGACCCTATGGTGGTCTAGTTACAATCATCACAGGTTTATTAATTTGATTTTGTTCCCCTACACATTATAAAATGCACTGTGCGGACTGTGCAAGGAATCACGTAATTATGGATGCATACATAATTATGGGATTCAGTGCACAGAAACCACAACAAGTTTTGTCATGTGTAAGAACCCACAGTGATAAGAATAATGAAACGTGAACAATATAATGAGGATACGGTAGATACACCAATGGTGCTTTCCATATATATGAAAGTGTCTCTTATTACATTGCAAGCGTGACTTTATTTAAGTTACTAAAAGCTTAGAACCTTGACCAATGTTGTTTTATCTCTTCGATTCCAAGTTTCGAACTCACACAAGTTTCCTATGATCGCCTTCACAAGAAACATTCTCTCTATCCGTTGTTCGAGACTTCAACTTCTTGTTAAATTCACATGCACTTTACATTTTACTACAGCAGGGACATCATTTTGACAATTTCATGGCACTCTTGAGGTTTGGTACAACCATACACAAACTCATCAGAATGGAGTTTAAATCTTCGAATCTAAACCCTTCCCTATAAACAACAGACTGTTACGAATAACAAAAGCTTACTGGAAATCCAAACGTGACCCAAAGATTCTACTTAGGGCAAGGAGGATTTATTTGAAAGCAAAACACCCACATCTACTCTCACAAGTTTCCTCTAAATAAATTTCAGGACGAAATTTCCTAAAGTAGGGGAGACTGTGACACCTGTGCTTGCGTAATCATTTTTCAAACTCTGAACAATTTAATTATCAATGAAACAAATATTTTGATTCCTATATTTGTTTATTTATGTTTGACAATTTCTCATTTCAATCCTTGTTCGATTTCAAACTCTAAATCGATTTCTGGAAAGTTACACACAAACTGATGCATAAACGTAATCAGTTTAATGCGACAAACACTCTGAAACATCAACATAAGCTTAACAACCTTAAATAACCTTTACATAACTTAGAAATAAGTTTTTAAGGGTTTGGTATGGCTAAAACAAGTTTATTCGCTCTCAGGGACTATTTACATCAAACTGCAAAAGTCTACCAATTCGTATGGAAACGTACCTTCTAGAACATGATCATAATTTAGACATACCGTAAATATCCTTTACATAGCTTAGAAATAGGCTTTGAGGGGTTCGGTATGCGAAAATAAACTTATTTGATCAATAGGGACTAAAAGCGTCCAAAAGTGCATAAGTTTGCATTTACGCGCATATCTTACGTTCTGAACATATCCGAACATCCAAAAATTTTTGTAATCATTAAAATATTTTGTTTTAGTGATTGGAATGCCAAAATTTCATTCGTCGCGTAATTTGGATCGTTTTTCGCGTCCATTCGTGTTTCGTCGTAATTAACCGGATAACGAGGCCGTACGACCAAACGAACTGACATCTGAGATGTTTTCAAGCATATTTAACGTTCCAAATTCTTTGACATCATTATTGAGCCTTGAAAATGGGTTAACGGGGCTTAAATGTGTCAAAAATCAACTTTATAGCATGCAGGGACATGTTCTGTCAAAACATGAAACTTTTCCAAAAACAGGCTCCCTCATGCCACGCGCCAGACCCAGGGGCTCCTGGCACATGGCGTGACAGCGCCGTTTTTCAGCAAACCAGTTTTGAGTAACCAGCTTGAATTTCAGGGTCTTTTATGCAATTTTTCAATACTGTGAACTTGTTTTAAGAGCTCCCATGGTATCCTAAACTATGTGCCACACTTGTAGGGACAAGATCATAAATCCTTGAAACACTTGGAAAGATCCTAATGGCACTTGAATTCCTATATAAACCAATGAATTCTCATAACCCAACTTGCTCATTCCCTTTCAAATCTGATCATTGAAGCTATCCCTCTGGTTGAAGGCTTCAAATCTTTAGTATTTTTTGTTCTTGATCAAGCTTGGACCCTTTGTAAGTCTCCTTCATGCTTGATTATACATTTCAAGAATGAAAGTCAAACAGTGTTTGACTTTCTGCTTTGACCATGTTTTGCTCAAGACAAAGTTCGTTTGAACTTTGCAACGTGAGCGTAATCACGATGGTTATAGTCCCTTGTGACTATACCTACTGATTACCACGTTGATAGGCGTAGTGACGAGTCAAAGTTTCGGTCAAAATACATATTTATGTGTATTTTGCAACGAAGCTATTGTCAGGTTTCAAAACACTTTGTTTTGATATCAAACTTGTTTTCTAACTTAGTTAAACATGTTTTAACATGTTTAACTCGTCACTTTTAGTCTAGTGCTTATATAGGGTCGTAAGATAAGCGGTCTAAACAACCGCTTAGGCTTTCGAACCCGACCCTTTTGGTCGATCATTAGGATCCGACCAAACATATTTTGTGACCATAGTTGTATAGGGAATAACCTTCCGAGGTTATACCATATGGTCACTTCGTTTACTTAGTTGTATGATAGGTAGTTTATATGCCTTAGGAAAATGACCAAAATGCCCTTTTTGCTCATAATTTCATTTTAAGGATATGTAACTTAAATTGTGACATCTAAACTGATTATGCAACATTATTAGACATGTTAAGGCATATAATACTTGTCATAGGACTAGTTAGGCGGTCCGAATGCGTTTTGCACGAACGACGCGTTAAAGTAGCGTAGACTACCTTAACGAGTCGTAACGGGTCGTAAGCACTTAGGATAGGTTCTGATTTAGAATGTAGGCTTTGTTAAACCATATTATATGAGTTCCAACACTCATTTGGTTTACGAAACCTCATTCTATCCGATTTTCCGATTTAGGTCCGGTTTATTAACGTAGTTACCTATATTAGGTGCTGATTGATTCCGTGATCCTTCTAGCGTTGTTTGGTTGTTATCTCAAGACTACTAAGCAATATCAAGTGAGTACATAGTTTCCCCTCTTTTACTGTTTTCAAATATTTTGGGGTGAAACACGTGTGCCTACTTATTACTTTCATGCTTTTCGTGCTTTCATGATATATACTTGTTATATTCATTAGTACACATATAGTACATGATTTCATTTATACTTTGCTATGTATGTTTATTTAGCATACTTAGTACATTGTTTTCACGCGACATGCTTACATTTGGCATGACATTTGGTTTGTTTAATGGTTCTAAAATACATTCATTAACACTGATCATGCCGTTCGGTAGTATGTAGCGGTACCATAGGATTTGACAACTCCCATTCCAGGAATCCTAGGTTTGTTTGGACGTAAAGAATGACAGATCCCAACACATTTTGATAAACCTTTAACTTCTTAATGGTTTGTCCTTCAGTCTCAAGGCTTGGATGTATGCGATAAACATTACCATATAAATCTTCTTATCAGTAAAGCATTGATTCTACAAACATAACTTTTGACTTAAACTATGATTTATTCAAATACATTGTTTTGCACATTTGACGTGCGGGGTTGAGTAAATTCTTTTTATTCACCGTACACAACATTGATTTCAGATAACATTTGACTATACAATGACATTTTACATACGGGATTGAGTGAACACTATTTATTCACTGTACATAATATTGTTGTTACTCGACATTTACTTTACAAGACATTTTTGGTGGATTATTTATAAGTGATTTAAATAACGAAACGTGTGTAATATGATAAACGCTTGGTGGATACGCCACTGGTACTTCCTTTATATAAATGCTTTTATGATATTACATATCGTAGCGTTATCTAAACCACTTAGATAAAGACATGATACATTTTATACAAACGACACATTTACACAAGACATTGATTTACAAACGACATATTTTATACAAACTCATTTTACTTGGTTATTCATTTAACCTTACACCTTTCTTTTATAACATTTGATTTCCTTATCGAACTTTGCATGATTTATAAAAGAAAACACTTTTAATAAGATTCATGACTAACTTTTTGTTAAACATTTCTTTCAACTACAAGTCATGAACCCTTCATCAAATAAACCTATGTATCTCACGAGCATTTTTATGTTGACGTACTTATTTTCACACGTGTTAGAGGTGCTATTGTTAGATGATCATGATGCAAACATAGGATCGGATGAGGGCCTAAGTGACTTAAAACAATGAAAGACAGTTTAATTCATGTTATGCTTCTGTAATTTCCTAGACAATGTAAACATTTAAATTTAATAAAATAAAACTTAAATTTCCATGTGTTGTGAAACAATGATTCTGTTACGACACTCCCCGATGTTTCTGCCGCTTGTTTTACGCGATCGGGGTGTGACAAAACTTATGATTAAACACGAAATTAGTGATCACCTACACAAGGGGATCATGAGGTATGTTCTAAAACTTAGATTGGTGACCTTGTATGAAGGGGGGAAGACTTGTAACACCCCAAAAACGGGTTTGGTCAATTAAACCACGTTAATATTATAGAGCGGGTAAAAGTACCGTTAGTGGTAAAGGTGAAACCGTAAATAAAATAGCTAGGAACAAATTAACCTAGTGGTAACATGAATATAAGTAACAAGATAAGAGTTTCATTCTCATTTATTATTGAATGAAACTTGTGGGGCCAAAACCGTTAAAAGGAAAAAAGAGTTTAATAAATAAAAATTAAAACACCACACACACACATAGTGTATGTGTGTGTGTTTGTCGATGTCCAGGAGCAAGAAAAGAACAAGGGTTCAAACCCTAGTTCATGAAGAAGCTTCAAATTGAAGGAAAAGTGGAGCTCAAACTTATGATTAAACATGAAATTAGTGATCACCTACACAAGGGGATCATGAGGTATGTTCTAAAATTTTGATTGGTGACCTTGTATGAAGTAGGTTATGTTTAATCCGTGAAATTTGGTTGAAATTAGAATGAATACTTGTTAATGCTATTATGTTGAAGTTAAATCATGGTTAAATTTTAGTTATATGGATGAATTAGAATGAAACCCATTGCATGTATGTGAAGAGGATGATCATGATGAAATTGTAGATGTTATATTGTGATTTTGTGAGGTGCAAGGTATTATATAATAGCTTTTGATAGACAAATGTGGAGTAGGATGAAAGATTGCTATGAATTTGATTGATTAATAATAAGTTATGTGAAGAATTAGTAGGAATCATGCTTTAAAAGCATATACATAATGTTTCACAAATGCGAAACCTGCCAAGTGTTCGATGAAATGCCTAAGAGAACAAATTTGTGAAATTGTATGTAAGTTGTAAGTAAATACGTATAGAAAGTGATTATGATGTAATTGTTAGCAAACTAATATGTGAAGTGTGCTTTAGATGGAGTCCATATGAGAATTCGGATTGAATGTATGATTTGGTCAAAATTATGCATTAGGGACTTGTACCTTGTGCTTAAATGATGAGACGTTCACCATGTATTTGGGTGATTGAATTATGGTGATTAAAAGTGAACGGGTATAAAATGTGAAATGTATGAACTTATTAGAATGGATAATGTTGGAAGTATGTTGTATTGTTACCGTAGTTGATATTGCCATTTGAAGAATCATAAAGCGTTAACATGTGAAAGTATATGTATGTAAATGAGTATGTGTAAATAATTAGATGAACATGTGGTTTCAAACGTATTTCGTTATGAGTAAGAAATCGTATATAGTGTCAATTGTGTAGCCTATTATGATGTCATGAGTATACGAGATTGAGCCGATAGTTAAGATGATAAACCGTTAACTTTGGAAAGTCAACTACGTGCAAGAACATTGCTAGACTTGTTTTTGTAATTATAAGATTTTAGATGATAGTATGGTACATGGTATATAAATATGTGATAAATGGGATGACATGATGGATTATAGGGGTTTGAAAGGATGTGAAATCGGATACTTGTCGTATGCTTGTTAGAAATGATTAATGCAAGTTGAATGTGAAACTATGCAAATGTATGCTCGTTATCAAGTACGATGGTGTATGCTAATAAGAATGTGTTGATGATAACATGAGAGTGTAGGAGCTATGTCAACATGGACACGAGCATGGAAGGGCAATGGGTCAAAGGTAAATACGGAAGTTGTGCACGAACTCGGACGCACGAGGTAAGTAATCACGGCTCACTTCTTAGTATGTATGTAGAATATAATACTTATGAGTGTGGAAAATTTATACAAGGATTAGGAGATAAATAAGAGTATTAAGGTAAATGTTATTTTGGTGTAACGAGGAGATATTGTATGAAGGTAAATTAGTAGGGTAAAACGGGTCGAATAATGGTATAAAGGATTTATAAGCCATATGCTTATAAATCAACTCTTGATGGGATCCGAGGTGATAAATGGATTCGTATTTAAATTACGGATGTAAAGAAACAAGAATTATGTAATTTGGACATGTAGATCAAATGTTATGAATCTTAGAAGTTGGAATTTTGGTTAAATCATTGTTGGACAAATGTGCAGCAAAAATAAGGCACCTTCTATCGAAATCAGGGCGTCGCGCCACGCGATGATGAACCTGCATCACGGTCGCGTAACGCGACAGTTCTCGCGCCCCGTGAAAGCAAGATCTGCATCTGTCGTGCACCGCGAGGAAGACAACAGCTGAAAATCTTTGTTTTCTTATTCGATTTCATATTTGGACTTGATGTTCTAAATAATTTTCAATGTTTCAAGACTTATATTAAAGTCGGTTTTGAATGTAAGTGATGATATGAGCCTCCGGATAGCGAGAATATGGATTTTTTCCTTAGTGTTAGTGAAGGAATTCTATAAGTAATCAAGCCTAGGAATGAGTAGGTAAGTAGGATGATAAGTATAAATTTTATATTATAGAAAGTTGTGACCATGGCAAGAAACATAGATTATGTGAAGTATTAGTGGTATGTGTGAGCTCGTAGGAATGTATATGTGTATGAATGGGTGCGTATATTTGTAGGAATATACGTTTGCATGTACGTAGGAATTTAGGAATGCATACATCTAAGAAAGGGAGATGTTATAAATGTATGACAGAATGGTTTCAACACATTTGGCATTAACAATTACTAATGTGTGCTTTGAGAATTGGAATGAAATGCAGGTATGAGATCGTCAGGTTAATGAGGAAATTGAAGCCGAAATTGGAATGAGAGGATTTAAGAGAATGTTTGAATGGACCCAAGTTTACATCATGGATTTTTATACGACTTCCTATTACATAGAATAATGTTGTATGATGTGTTAATGACTAATGGTTAAGATGTATGTGATGTCCACAGGTATCGTACGGATTTCCACTACCACAACCGAAGATAAGCAAGCGTTGATCGAGTCACGGAGCAAGGGTTGTACGGAAGAGTAGTCACACGGTTTAAATTATGTATCGTCTTGAAGTATTAATTTAAGAATGAATGTTGTAAAACTTCTTTATAAGACTTATGACAGTTAAAATTTAACCCTTACGTATATAATGTCGTTAATGAATAAAGAAATTTTGAGCTCATAATTCCGTTGTGTCATTTTTGAGTTATTACGTAGTAGGGTCTTACAAGTTGGTATCAGAGCCCAGGTTTGAGAGAAATCAAGTAGAAGGAGGTAAATACTTGAACTCAAACCTGTGTGCTCTTGTGACAAGGAACCCGTACAATCCAAGACTCGATCAAGGCCTAAAGGTAAAAGCGAATGTAAGTATGTATTATGTGTAAGGTAAGCATAATTGCTTGGAAAGGATGATCCGTGAATGCGGTCTAGGACCGGCACCAAGGCATGTAATAAGACATATTGACCCAGGTACGTAAATTTTACATGTGGGTGCATGTAACAGTAAAATCTATCAAGTGAAGGAAAGTTTTAAATGAAATATAATAATAGAACATAAATGAAGTTTTGAAAATGTTACACATGCCGAAACCCAATTCTTCGGACGTAAGGTGACGATTACACGAAGACACGAAACTAGTATGTGGATTGTGTACCTGGCCAGTACACAAGAAACATATGACGTTCGTGAGACCGTGATAATTGTTACAGGTAGGTCTGTTAGAATTAAGTAGTAGGTGGATGTGAGGGTGAAGGGAAATGTAAGACTCTCAGGGATTTGAAAGTACCAAATAAATATGAAAGGAATGAAAGTATGAATGATATGTTAGAATCCGCGAGACGGATTCGACACATGAAAGGAATGAAAGTATGAATGATATGTTAGAATCTGCGAGACGGATTCGAAACATGAAAGGAATGAAAGTATGAATGATATGTTAGAATCCGCAAGACGGATTCGAAACATGAAAGGAATGAAAGTATGAATGATATATTAGAATCTGCGAGACGGATTCGAAACATAGAAGGGAACGAATGATAAGAATGAAAAGTTCGAATGTGTAAGTAATTACAGACTAAGCAAGTAAATATTCTTTAAAAAGCGGATATTATCCAAGTTAGGTCTTAAACTTATATATATGTAAATATATATATATACAAATATGTTTGTATCCAAGAATGGTTAAAGGGACGAATGAGTCAAATGGTAATCGCCATTTAAACCTTGTATTTAATGTTTTGTTTTGACAAGTTTTATGCTTATAGGTAAGTGTAATGAATGGGCATGCATTGTCACAATTGGAAAGAAATAACCATCGTAAGTTATGGATAACAAGTCAAAGGTTTTAATTTGCGCAAGGTATGTATAAAGGTTATGCTTTTAATGGGAGCTTATAGCTCAACATAGAAAGGGACGTGTCAGAAATGGGTAATTGGTAAACATAGGTCTGAAGGTATATACAAATGGATTTCCGAAAGATCAAACCAAGTAAGTTAATAGTTATTAAGCAATTAAATATAAAATAGTAAGAGGTATTTGATTCACTAAGTAGGTAAAACCGATGAAAGCTATTGTAGTAGCAAGAAACCTTAGTTGAAAGTAATAAGTTTTGAACCGGTCACGTGTTAGATATATTACTAAATGACTCATGCGGGTCTAAGTCAATGACGGGTTACGACCTAAACAAATGATTTTAGTAGGGGTGGGAACAGGTAAAATCTTGCAATTAATATTAAAATGATGAAATAAGTCTTTGCAAGTATGCAAGAATGGAAAGGAATTTTGAATGTGTACTTTTGATACGTCTATGATAAGTAAGAATTACTGGTTTGACTTTGAAAAGTCAAACTGCAAAAGTTGACGAATGAGTTTAAGGTCTGCGAAAGAATGGTTATGTATTGACACGTCATGAACGGGTCAAAGAACGAAAATCATATGTTAAGAAGTGGTCATGTATTGACCTGTTTTAAACGGGTCAAACGCACTAATGTTTTAAAAAGAATCAAGAAAGGATTAATATGTAAAAAGGGTGATGTAATAAACGTCACGTCTGAATGAAACTGAATGAAATGTGCAAGTCCTTGATTTTATAATGAGAGTGGCAGAAATCATGATGAGATAAACCTATCAAGGTCGGCGAAGGAATGCTCATGAGCGGAAGCTCATCACAAGGATGAATGAGGTTGATCCATAGATGGAGTGAATTGTAATGAAGAGGGCCGATCCGTTTTTGCGGATGGTTCTACGGTGCCAAAATAGTAAGGTTAGTGAATTGTTTAATATGTGAATGTAACTATAATGTTATGAATTTATAGTACTTCCATACGGACTGATAGTAGCACAAGTATGACAGGGTATAAAAGGTTTGACTTTCAGAGGCCAACAAAGGAATGAAATTTTGGTTTAGGCTTAATGTATTCGGTATCGCACCAGTGTGTGTACAATAAGTAATGATCAAGGTGATATGAATGTATTGAATTGGAATTTAACATATGAGTATACATAGTAGCATGTAACGGTAACAAGCGTAGGATGATGTTTAACTTTCGAGTTAAGTATGAATAAGTGAGTATGACATAGTACTTTGGTACTGGTAGCAATACTATAACCGAATGTTTACGATATACTTATGATCATATCCTAACTCATTATGTGGCTATGGAGGTAATTAGGAAGAATATTAATCATGGATTGTTGTGATGAGTATTTACGTGATGAAGGTAAGAATGGCATGTCCATCATGATTTATGAATACTAGTAGAAATAATCGGGTCGCTAAGGCTTGATTAAGAAAGTAGGGATAAACGTACGATTATATATTTGTTCCTGAATAAAGCCCTTGTTATAAGGCACAAGTGAATTAATGCCATGATATGCATTTTGAATGAAACGAGTGAATGAACATGTAGTGATAATCATCACTAGGGAACTAACATGAGGCAAGAATTCGAAATCTAAAGGTACACATTCTAGAAGTGTGTTCTAAGTGTGCTAAATAGAAGGGTTAGTGGTAACTCGTAAGTAAAGGTTATTATTGTCTAGTGGAAATGAGCAAGGTTTCGGGGACGAAACCTCTTTTAAGGGGGGTAGACTTGTAACACCCCAAAAACGGGTTTGGTAAATTAAACCACGTTAATATTATAGAGCGGGTAAAAGTAACGTTAGTGGTAAAGGTGAAACCGTAAATAAAATAGCTAGGAACAAATTAACCTAGTGGTAACATAAATATAAGTAACAAGATAAGAGTTTCATTCTCTTTTATTATTAAACGAAACTTGAGGGACCAAAACCGTTAAAAGGAAACAAGAGTTTAATAAATAAAAATTAAAACACCATGTGTGTCGATGTCCAGGAGCAAGAAAAGAACAAGGGTTCAAACCCTAGTTCATGAAGAAGCTTCAAATTGAAGGAAAAGTGGAGCTCAAACTTATGATTAAACACGAAATTAGTGATCACCAACACAAGGGGATCATGAGGTATGTTCTAAAATTTTGATTGGTGACCTTGTATGAAGTAGGTTATGTTTAATCCGTGAACTTTGGTTGAAATTAGAATGAATACTTGTTAATGCTATTATGTTGAAGTTAAATCATGGTTAAAATTTAGTTATATGGATGAATTAGAATGAAACCCATTGCATGTATGTGAAGAGGATGATCATGATGAAATTGTAGATGTTATATTGTGATTTTGTGATGTGCAATGTATTATATGATAGCTTTTGATAGACAAATGTGGTGTAGGATGAAAGATTGCTATGAATTTGATTGATTAATAATAAGTTATGTGAAGAATTAGTAGGAATCATGCTTTAAAAGCTTGTACATAATGTTTCACAAATGCGAAACCCGCCAAGTGTTCGATGAAATGCCTAAGAGAACAAATTTGTGAAATTGTATGTAAGTTGTAAGAAATATGTATAGAAAGTGATTATGATGTAATTGGTAGCAAACTAATATGTGAAGTGTGCTTTAGATGGAGTGCATATGAGAATTCGGATTGAATGTATGATTTGGTCAAAATTATGCATTAGGGACTTGTACCTTGTGCTTAAACGATGAGATGTTCACCATGTGTTTAGGTGATTGAATTTTGGTGATTAAAAGTGAACATGTATAAGATGTGAAATGTATGCACTTATTAGAATTGATAATGTTGGAATTATGTTGTATTGTTACCGTAAATGATATTGCCATTTGAAGAATCATAAAGCGTTAACATGTGAAAGTATATGTATGTAAATGAGTATGTGTAAATAATTAGATGAACACGTGGTTCTAAACATATTTCGTTATGAGTAGGAAATCGTATATACTGTCGATTGTGTAGCCTATTATGATTTCATGAGTATATGAGATTAAGCCGAAAGTTAAGATGATAAACCGTTGACTTTGGAAAGTCAACTACGTGCAAGAACATTGCTAGACTTGTTGTTGTAATTATAAGATTTTAGATGATAGTATGGTACATGGTATATAAATATGTGATAAATGGGATGACATGATGGATTATAGGGGTTTGAAAGGATGTGAAATCGGATACTTGTCGTATGCTTGTTAGAAATGATTAATGCAAGTTAAATGTGAAACTATGCAAATGTATGCTCGTTATCAAGTACGATGGTGTATGCTACCAAGAATGGTACTTGGGTAATTCTATGTCTCGTTCAGTGTATAGATCCTGCGAGAACCATGTTCAAGCTTAGTACTACTCCATGGATTGGCTAGGAATGACTGGCCCGACTGAGAGTAAGAAACTGCTTGAATCCATTATTTATAAACTACTATTAAAACTTTAAACCAACCCTGTGAGGACTGTATCCATGCTAAATCAGACCAAAGGGTTAATGGTAACACTACCTGGAAAGGGGCCTACCACTTTTCGCATTAATAACTTACTTAATTATCTTTCAATAATCCGACCTTGCGAGATTGTATCCCTGCTGACTCCGACCAATAGGTTGAGGGTAAGGCTGCGACCTACTACTATAACTTAAAGATAATCTCTAAAAATGCCCAAAGTGCGGAAATCATTGAAGGATACATAAAAGAGGAGTTGGAACCAAGTGATTCCTTCTTGTCTATTTGTTTTTCCTTATATTTTATTTTTGCTTTTTAGTTTATTTTTTTATAACTTTAAAAAACTTTTTATCAAAGTTTGGTTATATTAGACGTTAACAATAAGCTGGTATTAAAAGCTCTTCTGTCCTTGGAAGACCTCGGTATCTTGTCATCACTATACTACGTCCGCGATGGGTGCACTTGCCCTAACGTGTGTGTAGAGTGATAGTAGTATATCGTGTTTTATAAAGTTAAAACTTGAATTTGCGAGTAAAAAGAGCTAAAATATATCTTAAAAAGATAACTACACCCGCGCACGTCAAATAACATGGTAATAAGAATAATAAATAATAAAAATAAAGCTATAGATGTAAATATAATTACCAATATGGTTGTGTAATATATTAATGAAGCCTAATATATATATATACACACACATATATATATATATACTAAAGTCGCAATGCACGACAATTTTGGCTATATGCTCTGACTAATGTATATTGTTGTTTACAGTACTTTGCTTAGTTGTTATTTATTCTGTGATATTAATATGTGTATTATGTTGCAATTCAGATGTCAAACGAAGTTAACCAATCGGGCTAGAATAATCACGAAAATCGTTTGAATAAAGAGGCTATAGAAAACATAATCGCTCAGGGCATAGCCAACACTATCCCTTTTATCATAGAAGCTGATAAAAACCCGGTAGAACATACCAAAGATGTGAATAGCAAGTGCACCCGTAATGACAGCTTTAGCCATAGTGTAAATGGAGGCAATGATGACCTTATCAAAGCCCCATTACCTAAAAAGATGAAAGCAATGACTACTGGATGTACCTATAAAGACTTTCTAGCTTGTAAACCAACTGAGTTCACAGGCAGTGAAGGAGCCACAGCTGCACTGCGATGGCTAGAAAAGACGGAAGTCGTCCTCAAAATAAGTAAGTCTGCTGAAGAAGAAGACAAGGTGATGTATGCTTCTAATCTCTTCTAGGAGGAAGAATTATAATGGGGGAATACTATTCTACAGGCAAAAGGAAGCGACATGGCTTATGCCATCAGTTGGGAAGAATTTAAGGATATGGCAGAAAGGAAATTCTATCCTCCTTATGAGAATGAACAAATGGCAAATAAGTTCCTAAACCATAGAATGGTTAACGTAAGGTGTTGTGAATATACGACAAAGTTCTTCGAATACGCAAGAATGGTACCGACCCTGGCCTCGCTAGAACCTGTACTTATTTCTCACTATATTTGGGGACTGGTTAGCGAAATCCGTGATATAGTCAAGGCTGCTAGACCTCAGACTATCGAGGACGCATTTGAATTGGCAAATACCTTGACTGACGGATTAGTCCGTACGAGAGACGAAAATAAGAAGAAAGAGTTAGCTCAGAAGATTACCCAAGGGTTTCGCTCGGGTAATAATAATTACAAATAGAAAGGAGTTGGGCAGTCATCTGCATCGCCTTTCTGTAGAATCTATAAGAAGAAGCATTTAGGAAAGTGTACTAGTTACTACAATTTTTGCATAATACCTGGGCACAGAGAAGAAGAAGAATGTAGAAGGAAATCTATTATCTGCTACAATTGCGGAGAAGCAGGGCACATTAAGCCAGATTGGCCTAAACAAACAAAGGCACCTAACAACAAAGAAAAAGCGGCAGATGGAGCCAACAAGGAAAACGTGTGAGCCTTTCAGCTGACGACGCAAGAGGCAGCTATGATACCCGACGTAATCGCCGGTATGTTCCTTATTCATGATGTCTATGCAAAAGTATTATTTGACTCTAGTGCAAACCAAAGTTTTATAAATACTGCATTCTGTCAAGCTCTTAATAAACCTTTAACTAAGCTTAGTCAAGCTTGTACGATAGAAACGACAGAAGGAAACCCTACCGATATACGTGACGTACTTCAAGAAGGAAAGATAGAATTATTAGGACATAAGTTCACTGCAAATCTTCTACCTATGAATCTAATAGGATTTGATGTAGTATTAGGAATGGATTCTTAGTAGCTAACTATGCTCAAATCCTATGTGATTAAAATTCTGTTGAGATTCCGGTAGTATTAGAATACCCTGATATTTTTCCAGAAGATCTACCTGGATTACCCCTACATAGAGAAGTAGAATCAGAATTCATCTGATACATGGAACCGCTACGATTGCTAAAGCACCATACCGTTTAGCACCAACGGAGATGCTAGAACTAAAGAAGCAATTAGATGAATTGCTAGAAAAAGGACTCATTCAACCAAGTTTATCCCCTTGGGGAGCACCTGTGTTGTTTGTGAAAAAGAAATATGGATCAATGCGAATGTCTATCGATTATAGAGAATTTAATAAGGTCACTATTATGAATTGATACCCATTACCTAGAATTGATGATCTATTTGATCAACTTCAAGGAGCTAGATATTTTTCTAAAATCGTTTTACGCTCCGGATACCATCAACTGAAAGTACAGGAAGAAGACGTTCCTAAAACTGCTTTCATAACTAGGTATGGCCATTACAAGTTTACAGTCATGCCCTTCGGGTTAACAAATGCTCCTATAGCATTTATGGATATGATGAATAGGATATGTAAACCGTATCTGGATAAATTTGTAATTGTCTTTATAGATAATATACTTATTTATTCTAAAAGCAAGGAAGCACTTGCATGCACTTTTAACACTGTTACGAAAAGAGAAGCTTTATGCTAAATTTTCTTACTGTGAATTCTGGTTATAAGAAGTGCAATTCTTAGGACACATGATTAATCATGAAGGAATTCATGTAGATCCCTGAAAGATAGAGGCAATCACTAATTGGAAAGTCCTAATATCATCTACAGAAGTCCGAAGTTTCCAAGGATTAGCTGGATACTATCGACGCTTTATCCAAGACTTTTCAAAGATAGTCGTTCCGTTAACTAATGTGGATTCGCTCCTTGGAGCGATTCCTTGACCGATGAATGCGATGAACACGTATCTTGTGCGGAATCTAAATACATGTGTGGATCAGACACACAGAAGTAATTATAAGTTGTTTTCTATTACTGATTTAATAGTTTACAACCACGAAAACAAACGAGTAGAGCTTTGCCTCTCAAATGCTCGAAAGTTACAAATGAACAAGACCTACAACTCTATATATAGGCTACAGTGCCTTCGTAAGAAGCTGATGAGCTCCCTTCATACAAAGTTGCCTCCTGTCCCTTCATACGAAGTTGCCTGATGCTCCCTTCGTACGAAGCTGCTCCGATAC
>JARYGA010012698.1:0-49524 GCA_030545235.1 Helianthus tuberosus | reverse complement strand
CATTAGTCGTTATTGTCAAAGGGTGATATTTTCACCTTTTGACCCATTTGGTCTAGGTGAACGATTATGTTGGCGAGATGATATTTATTACCATCTCTTCTATATGACTCGCTTTGGTTTACACCGTGTGGTCATTTCACTTATTAATCGTTCTCTTAACGCTTTTTAGCCTATCATGGCTTACGCCTTAAAGTGTCTTTCAAAACAAATAGTTACGGTCAACGCATGACCAACTTACCGTTTAATTCCTTTTTAAACCATCAACATGGTTCCTTGTCACGCTCGACTACCTTGTTCCGTATGTTTACACGTCGGAACATCAAACCTCAATTCTGTATTTATCTTATTCGTAACTAATACGGTAAGAGAATATTCTAACATATAAGACTAGTGTAAGCTATACTTACCTTGCATCCGAATTATGCTTTTCCACCATTCTTGCTTCGTTTGACCCGCTTCCTTTCCAAGCCTCCACCTAGCTTGTCAAGCGTCAAACTATCATCATAATTCGTAAGACGGTTATATTAGTCATCATTAATTATGACTATTCCATCTTACATATTTTCTATCACAAATACCATTCGATTTTATTAATGGTCGGTTTGACTACTAAAAGTCAAACGCCCCTTAGCATATAAATGCACATTCAAGTTCTATCTATCAATTAGTAGCTAACATGATCTTATACACTTAGTTACATGAACATGGCTACCAAATTTCATCATAACATTCAAACCCATTTCAATCATGTATGAACAAGTTCCCAAATCACTTAATTTGTTTGAATGCCTTGTTTCTATTATCCAATATGATGATTTTAAACATAAACTTATCATCATCTTTACTATTACATAAAAACCCACTTCCTAGTTTACTTGTTAATCACATACAAGTGATATTACTTCAAGTTCTTCATGATTTCATCATTTCTAACAAAACCCACTTCTAGTTACTTATGAACTCTTAACAAAATCTCTAATTTGTTCAAGTAGTTCATTCATATGAATTAGTATGATGTTTATAAACACCATTAGAACATCAATTTCATCAATTCAACCAAAACCCACTTAGCTCATAATAGGGTAATTATCAAATCCCTAGTTTGACAACAATTCATCAAGATTTCTACTAGGGTTTGTTTCTTGACTTGTACCCACACTAATATCACTATAACATTGAACATCCATGCAAGAATTTCGTTCATGCAAGTTCATCATAATTTCGAAATATTACTAAACATCAAAATTCAACATACCTTGTGATCCCCTAAGCTTGGTGATCACGATTTTATTAAAAGCCCCAAATTTCCGGCTCGATTTCCCTTTGATTTTGGCCAATTTCGTGAATTAGGGTTCTTGGAAGGGAACCCCCCTTTTTGCTCCTGATGTTGATCGACCTAAAACACACACAAAGTGTGTGTTTTGGTTTTTATTTCATTTATCTTAAAACATTTTCATGTTTGCCTCTTTTTAGCCCCTCAAGTTTCAAAGTTTATAAAATGGTTAACTATTTCAAGTTTCCTTCCTTCCTTTATTGTTTTCAAATAATTAACTAACTAGGTTAATTATTCCTAGTTAACTTGGTGGGTTCAGGGAGTTATAACCCGTAGTATTTCTAAGTCCCGTTAACTCGGGCTTTCTAAGCTTTTATTTCTTAAAAGCTTTTATTCACTTTTTATTTATTATTAGGATTAATTATTTAAATCCTAATATTTACCGGGTAAATTTTACCACTAACGGTGCTTTACCCGTCTTTTATTATTAACGGGGTTTGATTACCAAACCCATTTTCGGGGTGTTACAGTATGACAGGCAGTTTGACAACTTCATCGAAAATTTTGTGTCTTTGGTTGAAATAATGGCTGTATAGAAGCTGCATATTGTTTTTTGAAAAAAACCAAATTACTACTAGCAATATTGTATTAGCAAAAGTTTTAAAGATGTCTACAAAATACCGTTAGAAATGCAACTGGCCCATTGTATTGTGAGTCAAATTTTTTCCAACCTTGTCTAGTTCGTTTGAGCGATTCTAAAACAAAGGAGCACCAATCGAGCTTTGAGATGTCTTCATCTTTGTCAATTGCAAGTAGAAAACTTTGTTTAACAGTTGTTGACTTTGTTATCTCTACAAACAAAGTGTTCCAGTAGGCTAGGAAATTTAACTTGAATAATCTTCCCCCATTGGTTTGTTTTTTCATAGTTTTTGCAAGTAATGTATGAGTAATTTTGTTGGTGTCTGGCCACTGGTTTTTGAACTCATCAATGGTTGTTTCTGTGCCTTGAGTAGCAGTATTTTTTTCCACTATCGCTCCTTTCCTTGGCTTATTTTTTTCCCGTACTATAACATCCCCCTTTGGAATACCAAACACGTCATGTACTGAATCTCGGGTGATTTCTATCTTGTGATTTCCTATGTTTAGCGTGCTGTATTGCTCGTCATAGTTTCGTACGAGCCAATAACCTAAACGTGTGCTTATATGATAAAGCTTTATATCAAGCACATCACCAAATCCAATGCTCTTCACATCCGCTACTTGCGCTTCAGTAAAGTGTTTAACTGTATCCAAGAAACCTGAAGGACTACACCGTAGGCTTATTACATCATGATGATAATCATAGTACGGTCTTGGTTCTGTCCTAATTGGTTCTGCATCGGTAATCTTCTGTTTCCCCTTTCTAGGATCCATCTGCTTTTCGTCTTTCGATGGTTTCTTTTTTACTGGCTCAAAGTCATCATCATCTTGGTCAGTTGGAGTATTTGGCCTTTTTTTCGTGTTTTCACCCCTTTTGATTATCAAGTCTTTAATCGGTACTTCAAAGTCATCATCATCATCTTGAAGCCTTAATTTTGTTTGCTTTTTATTTACGTTTAACTTGCGAGGTTGGTTTGTCATAATCGGCTGAATCTGGGGCTCAAAATCATCATCATCATCAGCAACCCCTACATTCATATTTCAATATAAAAATTAAATCTAGCAAATTAGGTTTTTCATATAATATCAGGCGTTATTATATTGCTTTGGTGGACATGATTACAAGTCACAGGATGTGCACTTTAAAACTAATGCCGCTTGTTAGCCTAATACCGCTAGTTCATATCAAAGAATCAACATATGTAATATCAATCATGCTAATGCCGCTTGTTAGCTCAAAATCCCCAATTTTACAATTAGATCATAAGCCCCAATATCAACAATTCCTTATTTTAGCTAATAAATTCCCCAATTTCACTTAACTAATCACAATACCCAATTTCACAATTTAACCTAATACCGCTAGTTAATATAAAATAATCAACATCATCTAATGTCAAGCCTGCTAATACCGCTAATACATATCAATGAAACAACATAAAATTACGCATCTTCATATCAAATAACGCTAGTTACCCAAACCGGATTTTTCTAGAAGAAAATTCAATCAACATCAAACCTGGATTTATGCCGCTACTGTGCACCGTCTGCACCGGATCGTTTCTTTTCTTGCTCCGTCTCTCTCGTTTAGCTTGTTCACCATACAATGAAACCGCCGATTAGTTCAACTAAAAAGTTGTGACTGAATAACAAAATAAACGGGATTAGAAGATGATTTAATCGATACCTCTTAATGCCGTATTCGTCATTCTCACTTGAAATCGATGGTCGTTTGTCGTTCACCGTTGCCGTCGTCATTCTCAATCCGTCGTAATCGTCTTGAAACTCACCGTAATTTTTGGTGTTAAAATATGGTTTTTTGATTAGATACTGAGATTTAGCCGGGTATATAGTTATAGGAAATTGACCATTTTAACCTTTGCTTACCGTAATTACGCTTTATACCCGCTTTTAAACTTTTATTTAATCACGCTTTTAATCCCTTGATCCTACGGTCAGGATTGTCGCGTACTTAATGTACGATTACGCTTAATGTAGGTTAACCGCCCTCTATATAGAGAAAGTATATATATATAGAGAGAGAGAGAGAGACCGGTTAACGTACAATACCTCTTATCCTACATTATGTACGTGATGCCCACAACCGTACGATCTTCAATCGATCAACGCGGACGAAACTAATTTATATGATTAAATTAATCATATTAATATATTCAAATTATACCGAAAAGGTTAAAATCGTCATTGCGAGATCATAAATCTCTGTAATTGACCGAATATAGTTCAAAATCAAACCCTAAATCAAATTCTGTAAAATGGTGTTTTAAATAATAAATAAGTTAGAAGACCAAATTACCCTTCACTTAACATTTAAAATTAACCGGGTTAGCCTTAAAAGACATACGGTGCAAGATTTTAAATCAATAAGTAGAAAACTCATCAGTTTTAAAGATAAAGGACACCGCCTAAAAGTTGATATATAGATAAAGTACAAAATTTGCTATTCACTCTTTTAAAAAAGAGTTATAATGGAGTCCGTTAAACATATTTTAGTTTGTTTTTAATTTTTAATATAATATCTTAATATTATAATTCATTTTGATTAGTTTATGTTTTGTGTTTATAACTTATAAATAATACAATCTTTATAAAATTCCGAGCATTTTATTACAATGTGCTTAAATTCATTTGTGTGTATATATAAATTTTATTTAAAACATAGTTATACACAGTAATATAAAATGATGTTGTTTACCCTTTTCGTTATTTAAGCAAATATAATACGACATTTTATAACTGGTTAGCTTTTTCGTTATTTGAGTAATATATTATGACGTTTAATAACATTTTGAATATACCATTATGACGTGTTTATTTTTATCCATGATAAAATTTTATTTGAACCAATATCATTACCGGTGTTGTATTCAATTTTATGTTTTTCTCAATATGGTGATACAAAAGTCATTGAGATTTTTTATATACACTTACATCTTGTACCTTTTTTGTTATCCGAGTAGCATAATACACAATTTTGAATACACTGTTGCAACATGCTTATTTTTATCAGCGATTCGATAAAACTTTTGATCGAACAGGTAAATATAGTTGATTTTTTTTGTTCTTTACGGTGATGAACCGACCCAGTTGTTCGAACTATATCGGTACTTATATGTATTTGTTTTTATGGTTTTCTCGACGTTGCGGTATAAAAGTGATTGAAAATAAAGTTGTTTTAGTAATAGAGTTTTTTAGTACAGTACTACCCTATGCTATAGTGACACTGACCGAACCAATGCCCACCGGAATAACATCGATACCTGCATTTGTTTCTATAGTTTTCGATTAATGTAAAACACGTGTCGATATCCTTTTGGACGTATCTCTATTGGTAGTTATACCGAGTGCATGTATCATACATGTCTGTAACGAACCTAGTTGATGCCGACCAAAAGCCCGCTGGGAAGCACGGGAATCCAACTAGTTCATATTCAACTGACTCTCATGTGAATTTAGTAATTTTTTTTCTTTATTTATTAATGTTGCAATGTTATCTGAATTTTCAAAACCTTTATAACACTAAAAACAGACACATAATACGATTGATTTATACTTTCAAAACAAATAAACATATATTAATTTAAAGCCTAGTAAAATGATCTTGCAGCAATTCGTCGCTTCCTTAGGCGCTCAGCGATGATGAAGGCTAACTCAAGGGACTGAGATGCATTAAGCCGCGGGTCACAATGGGTGTGGTAGCGTGATCCAAGATCATCAAATGTCACGGTTCTCGACCCGCCAATACACTCGGTCACGTTTTGTCCTGTCATTTCAAGATGAACCCCACCTGGGTGGCTTCCTTCTTGCTCGTGCACATCAAAGAAAGCTCTGACCTCCGCCTGTTATTTTAGTACAACAAATGGTTGTCAGACTCCTACAGAATAGCTCATTGCATAGTCAAATGGCGACTTACTTTTACAAAATTATGACTTGTTTTAGTAATAAAGATTTTTAAATTTAATTAACATATTAGTTATGTATTAAATTTATATATTAAATAAAAGATAAATCAAAAAGTGTTTACAGGTCGACCCTAACTTACCTTAGTGGCAACTAAAATTAACTATTTCGTCATGCACTCGTTTTAACAGCGCACATCATCTCGTTCGGTCCCCCCATAATAACCAGATTGTGAATCATCGACTTTGGACCCATTCCAACGTTCACACATGGTGGACCTTTATCAAACAAGTGGCTCAAGAATATACCAATGGGATGCTCTATTAATATCCCATATAATGCTAATCGACGAAAAGTGCTCCTACGTATCAACCACTCAATTGGTCTTGTTTTCAAACCAATGTCTTATAAATGAGTAGATTTTTATCTCATTTAGATATTTTATTAATATTGAAAATTTTAATCATAATTAATTACTTGTTATTTAAAAACATTTTTTAAAATTTACAAAAAGGTGTTTGAGGATCCAACCCAACCTTATACTGCCTCGTCTACACTATAAAACATTTTGACCTGATATCCTACCTACCCGACCCATCCATCTTTCCATTTCTAACTAGTCACTATCACTACAAAAAGGATACCTTGACGCGCTAAGGCCATCGAAAGCCTACTAAGGTCCAAAGCACATGTAAAACACACAAAAAAAGACTCTTTTTTGTATCATATTGAATCTTTAGTCCTTTTCACAATCATTCAACTAGTACCAGTAACTTTTAATGCAATTTTATGACAAAAGAATTGTAAATATCTAAACTTAATGGATGATAAAGATGAATGAATTACCCTGATAGCATCAAAGGGGCGAGTTTTTAAACCATTTGGAGCCTTAATCGTGTTCCCGTGCATAGGATCCGTGACCCAAGTAACGATTTGACCAGCTCTTCGAACCGCTCTAATTAGATGAGGAAGCTTCACTCGCATGTTCTCTGCTCCCATTCTCGTTATGATAGTAATCCTTCCGGGTTTGTTCTCTGGGTTCAATATGTCAATGATCTTGTTTAACTCATTTGGATCCATTTTGTCACTCACCTTTACAATAAACTTGTCAATGGGATTCCAACATGAAGTATAAAGAACAAAAATACATAAGGTCCATGATAAGTTAATACCTTGATCCCAAGAGGGTTAGCAATTCCTCTTAGGAATTCCACATGGGCCCCATCCAATTGGCGGGTTCGTTCCCCTACCCAAAGGAAATGGGCCGAACAATCGTAGTATAACCCGGAAGTTGAATCTAATCGGGTTAAAGATTGTTCATAAGGCAAGTGTAAACACTCATGTGATGTCCAGAATTCAGTTGTGGTCATGATGGGATGATCAATTGTAAGACCAGCAGCGGCCATGAACCCGAGGGCATCATCAACTTGGTTCGCTAGCTCTCGATACCTAACCGAAAAATATCAACCATATTCAAATTAAGATGATATCCAACACCCACAAGGTAAATAACGACCAACCCACACTTCGTGTACTAGGGTCAAGTGACCGTGCAATTTTTATTTTATTTTTTTATTTCATGTGCGAATTATATTACCGAATATTAAATGACCCATAAATTTTAAGGCGCTGACCCTGTAAATAAGTTGTTTTTAAAGTGTTTGGGTTAGCTTATTTAAGATGTTTTTGTGTGTTGAGAATTTGTTTTTAAGAAATTAGTATTTGTAACTTATGACTTACACAAGTTAATAAGTCCTTTTTTGAGAAGCAAGGGCGCAGCTTCCTTGGGGTGGGAGGGGGCGCCCGCCCCCCGAACTTTTCGACGCGTAGTGTTATGAACAGTACATTCGTGTAGAAAATTTTACGTATATACGTTTTCGCCCAATCCCCCCCCCCCCCAACGGAATTGGGAAAAATCGACCCCCCAAGCTTCGCCAATGTTGAGAAGGAATCCCAAACACCCCCTAAATCAAAAACCCTATAATCATACTCAAAGGCAAATAGTCTTATCGTACAAAACGTACGAAAAGCGTGAAAAGGTAAAAAAAATGCGGTAACATTTTCGTAATTATTTTACTTGTAGGGTAATTATCAAAATTACCCTACAAATAATCTTGTAGGGCAATTTTGTAAAATGATCTTGTATGGTAATTTTGTAGAGTATTATAATTAGTCTACAAATGATCTTGTAGGGTAATTTTAATCTTGTAGGCTAATTTTGATCCTGTAGGGTAATTACGAAAATGCCACCGCACTTTTTTTTTTTTTTTTTACATTTTCACTTGTTTTGTACGTTTTGTACGATAAGGCTATTTGTACACGATCTATACTCAAAACACTCGAATACCCTAAATATTTCACAAACCCCCTAGACCAAAAAAAAAGTCCATTTTATAGACATCCACAAACTAACATACCTATCACCTTGTTCACTGTTTTCTGTAAAATCAAGATTCCACTGGTTAACCCTTTGCAAGGCAGCATATCCTCCAGTAGCAAAAGCTCTCAAAAGATTAAGTGTGGCTGCAGATTGAGTATATGCTCTGATCAATCTTTGCGGGTCGGGTGTTCTTGATTTCAAATCAAACGCATCACCATTCACATTATCCCCTCTGTAACATGGCAGCTTCACACCATCCTTTTCTTCGAACGAGTCCGATCTAGGCTTCGCAAACTGACCCGCCATTCTTCCAACCTGTGTTTAATCAATCATACACCATAACAACTTATAACATATTCAAAAACTTTATATAATTAGTGGTACTATAACTTTTACGACCAAGGGTCCAACTCGTGTTTTTTTCTTAATAAAAAGTTTATAGTTATATATTTTCTAAAAAAAAGTTGTGATAGAGTTTAGCGGAACCTCTTGACCCTCTCTGGTCGACGAAGCTTTTAAGGGGTGGGAAGGGGCGGCCGACCCCCGAACTTTTCGCTCAGTAGTAGAGAGTATGTAGTTTTCGTATATAAAATTTTGGGTATATACGTTTTCGACCCTCCAGTTTTATAGAAATTTTTAGGTCCGGTGACTTCCGCCTCAGTCAGAATCTCAAGCTTCGCCACGGTAAAGAGAGTGATATGTTTTACCTTGATAACCGGCATTTGACCACCGAACATCAACACAGCACCCATTTGAAGAATGACTCTGAAAGTATCACGAATATAGTTTGCATTAAACTCCTTAAAGCTTTCAGCGCAATCCCCACCCTGTAACAGAAACGCATTCCCCATTGCGGCCTCAGCGAGCCGGTCCTCCAGGGTTCGGGCTTCTCCCGCAAACACGATTGGCGGGAAAGCTTCGAGTGTCTGGAGGACCGACTTGAGGTCGTTTTGGTCTGGGTATTCGGGCAGCTGAAGAGCCTTTTTGGCTTTCCAGCTGTCTGTTGCCCATTTAGAGGGTGGTGATGTGAGTTTCGGGTTTGCGGTTGAGACGGTGGCGGATGTGACGGGTGATGGTTTTGAATTTGATGGGTCGGGAGAATGTATGGCGGAGATGGGGCGGAAGGATGAGGTGGTGGTGGTCGGAAAAGATTTGAGTGGTGGTGAAAGAGATTGGATTTGGAGGAGTGAGTTGGTGTTGCGAAGAGCCATTTGTTGGGTGGTGGTGAAGTGGTATAAGATGAAGCGAGAGATGTTAGGGGGTATTATAAGGGTGAGAGGCAAATTTGGCGACATGAAAGAAGTTGGTATCGGCCATTTGGCTTTTGGGGGTAGGTTGAAAAGTAGAGGGGTAATTTGGTAATTTGATTAATCCAAAATTTTTAGTTCCACATTTAGGGTCTTGTTTTATGTAACCTGAGTGGGAAAAAAAAAAACTTGTGATATGAACAAAATGATACCTATACTTGTTCTATATTAAAAGAAAATCATAAACACGAAATAGAGGTTCCGAACCGATACTGCTGTTGATAATGTTGTTCGGTCAGTGTCTGTATCGATTTCGTGTTCAGTTTGTTAGGATCGTGGTATTTGGTGTAATTTACAAAACCAAAAAAATATACTTTATTTTAAATACAACTACGTTTTCAATAATATTTATTCAAGTGAGTTAAGAACTTGGTTGTAACTGAGGTACTCTGAATACGATTGACACAAGTTTGAAAAGTTTTAGGACGAGCTTGAGCCATCAAAGCTTAGAATAGGGATAACAAGGTAAGCCCTAGCGTGATGAGAATAGCAGAAACCCGAAACATACGCGATAAATGTGGGATTGGAAATAAAATGTTTTACGGGACGGCTATGGAATTAGGTGATATCCGACCCGATTACCCGAAACTATATACCCATTAACCTGAAACATATCATCGTAAACTTTATTTTTATTTGCATTTGTCCTTAACCCTTGTTTAGTAATGTTTCATTCTGATAGCTTTTTCGAAAGATAAACTTTTCTTTTGGGATATATGTATTTTGATGATATTATATATATATATATATATATATATATATATATATATATATATATATATATATATATATATATATATATATATATGGTAGGGTTCATGCGAGAACCACCTTTATTGCGAGAACCGTGATAACCAATGTGAATACAACAAAATAAACACACTATACCACAAAAAAACCTAAAAAAAACCTAACTCCCCCCCTCTCCCCCCAAAAATAAACCTAAACCCCTCACCCCCCACTTATTGTAGTACGCAGGTGCTAGAATCATAAGAAATAAACATGCTCGAGCCGGCCAACCATTTTGGAGGCCCAAAACGAAATCAAAATTCGAGGCCCTTTTCCATTTTTTAGGTCCATAATCTAGATTTCTATGACATGAAAATTATTAAGAAAAAACTTATATAGCCACTAATCAAAAAAAGTTGATTATATAAAACACAAATCAACTCAAAATTGGTTGAAAGAGTTTGGATTTAAAGGGTTAAAAAAGAACTTACCATGGTTGCAAAAGTCGCTAGGCGCTCCCTAGTTGGTAGACCGGGGAGTTGAGAGTACTCGGTATAGGCGGAGAGTACTCGAGGAGTACTCGGACATGTTAAATTATAAAGAAATTACTTTTTGGAGATTAAATATATTTCAAATAACAAAAATCTACTAATATTTATAACAAAATACGTGAAAATGATATTCATTCTTTAATATGATAGGCATAGAAATTATGTTTTATTATTATTTAAGTCAAACTATGCCCGAGTTGACCTACTAGATCCAATTCTGGCCGAGGTTGACCGCGTTTGACCGACTCTGAGTAATTAGGCAGAGTCGAAAAAAGTCGTCTCGACATCCTACCTTGTAGTGATTACTTTGGGAGTACTTGACCTTGAAAACCTTGTTTTACAACCATAGAACTTACATCAACTCTATAACTACAAGTCCAATAAAAAAAACATGTTAAAGAACATGGTAGAGGAGCACACATTTAGAGCATTTTACATTCTATTTAATCTAATTAAGTTATTGTTATATAAAATCAAACCATATATATATATATATAGAGCCAGGAACATTTCAGAACCATAAATATTTACAGAACTCGCAGAACTTCTAATAAACAATCTTTTTATTTATATATTTTTATGTTTAGGATAATTTTATCATTTATTATGTGTATTTTTACGATTGCATACATGTTAAGAGTAATTTTATCATTTTTTATATGTAATTATATGTGAACTAGTTTTTTCTATATATATGTAATTAGTTATTACACATATATATAATTTGGCTATTATACATATGTAAACTACTTTTAACATGTAAGTAATCATAAAAATACATATAATAGATTATAAAAAGATCCTAAATACAAACAAATATATATAAAATGATTGTTTATTAGGAGTTCTGAAAGTTCTGCAAATTTTTAGAGTTCTGAAATGAACCCAACATATATATATATATATATATATATATATATATATATATATATATATATATTACTTTATATTATGTATATAAGAAAGAGAATGTTGAAATTTAAGAGATACCATATGTAGAAACATTTTAGGGTTCTTTTGAAACACTTTGTTCACTTTAATCCAAATGACTCAAACTGATTAGTCTGACCCCCCCCCCCCCCCTCTCTTAAAATCAAGGGTGTATACCTGAACCCCCTCTTTCTCTCTCTGGACTTTTGGCTCCATCAAATTGAGTTCGGGTTTTGAATTTTGAAAAGGGTTTGAGCTCCACAAATCTCAAATCTGAGATAAGGCTCTCTTCCACCACCACTCCATCCTCTTTCTATAGCAACGGTTCTTCTGTGTCAAGAAGTAGCAATGATGGCTATGGTTCAAGCGGTGGTAGCATACGTTGCTTGGGTTCTAACAACATTAAGTATTCCGGCAACCACCAGTGAAAACGAGCACCATAAACAGATTCCAATAGGTTTTCGGCGAGATTTCTGGTATGTGTACATGGTTAATGGACAAATTTGTTTTTTTTTGTGTATATGTTTCTATTATGCAATTAGTGAACAAACAGATGGTGGTTGCAATTTGCAACTACACTTTCTACAACTCTTCAGTTTCTCTTCTACTCAGACCCCACCTCCTTACTCTTCACAAGCCCTAAATCGTCTATCAAATTTGTGAATCTACAAGTTAATTTGATGATATAGTGAATGTTCAAGTTACAGATGTTATTGAAGATCTATCAAGGCCTAATTTGAAGAGAGAGTCTGGATGCAGAGATATTTGATTACCGTTGGTTCTTGATAAAGCAAGGGGCTAAAGCTATGAATTAATATGTTTTTGTACTTTATTCTTTATTGTGGTTGGGAGTATGGATTTTAGGGGTTGAGATTGTAAACAACAACGAATCTAAAGAATAACAACAAGAAGTAGCGACAAAAACGTGGAGAAAACTTTTATTAACCCAAACCAGAAAAAACCCCCCAAAATACTCAAGATCTTACAAGAACAGTAAGATCAGAACAATACAAGATCCGGAGATCAAACGATAATCATCAATAGATGATTATCTATAGAAATACAGACACAAATCTCTCACAATACAACTGAGAGATTCACAAGAACAACTAAACAATAACAAACCCTAATAGTTGGGTCGAACAGACTGAACAATAACAAAATGAGAGAGAAGAATGTAAGTGATGATCAACTACACATAAACTTATCTGATCGCCAGCAGAACGATAAGGAGACAAGTGCAAGAAAGGATGAACAGTAGAATAAAACCCTAGAAGTCTTCTGATCTTCTGGAACAAACATGAGGCTGTTATCTCTTTAGACTCCCTGCTCTCTGCATATGTTGCAACTAGTCTTTAATACACGAGACCAAAGATGCCATAAGCCCACAATCATCCAGGCCCATGAACTAGCAACTCTTTACTTTAAGCCCAAGAGCATCTGACCTATTCTTTCTTGAATTCCAAGCCCAACTCCGTTTATAATAAATGAGCCCTCACAAAATAAGAGAACAAATATTAAACCTTATAACAACAACGTAACAATTCAGTATAATGATATTAAAACTGATCATAAATGTATATTTTAACATCTCCCCTCAGTTTTAATATCTAAACAAATTCATTATACCTAAGCACTTACACAACTAAGCATGTGACTTAGGTTGAAGTGTGCACAACAACTAATCAAAGACCCGTAATCTGGACACCAATAAGCCTTTTATACTCGTTACAATTTCCTGGACATACACCTTAAGCCCCTTAGGTTCTATGCATCGTACTGTACAACTTCAACCCCTAAGCTTTTTAACCAAACAACTTCCATCCCGCGGCTCATATACTAGACATGCTATGAATTGTAGATTTTTACATCCCCCTCAATTCAATAGCAGCACATCCAATTGACTCAAAAGTTTACACCAAAAAACACATGTTGAGCATTACCTAAACCTTCAAAAACATATATCAGCATATCTTTTTCTTAAAAAAAATGATTTTTTTTAATTCTATTCATCATTAACAGCCATACTATTAACACACTTATCCCCAAGATTTAACATAGCTATGCAATGTAAGATTAAAAATGATGGTAAAAAAAGACATCCCTGAAGTTTCATTGATTCCTAGCTTGTCAAATTCCATTTCTCCAACTCAAAAAACAACTTAATCCATTAGATCCTGTAAAAGACTAGGCATGTAGCAAGCTTACAAGTATCACAAAATACCAACAAGCTATGAGATAAATTGATAATAGTAAGCCTTTACCGATACATAGAATCTTTTCTTATTAAGCATTTGTAACCAAATAACTAAACAAACTTTAAATCCGAGAATAAAATTTCACGTCACAAAACATATAACAAGTTTTTGTACTAGAATAAAAACAACACAGAAAACACTGCCTCATCATATAGTGAATCACCATACAGTAGCCACATCAAAATCATTCCAGAGGGAACAAATTAAAAAACAAGAATCAAAGATTCTATAATAATATCACAAACATATGTGATAAAAGAGTTACAAAACTCCAACAAACTCAGAACCACATCTGGAAAAACTGAATTCATGTAAAAGCTAACTTGTAAAAACTTTTACAACTTTACAAGAACATGAATCACAAATTAAAAAAAAACCAATACCAAACACATCCGATAAAACAAAGCCACACGACTTTTAAAATTTCAGGAACAACATCTGAAATAAAAAATAGGTCAAAATGTGTGAAGAACATAAAGACTCATTTGCTTTTATGAAAGAACTTTTACAATTTCACAACACTTGAACCACAAAACTGAATCACATGATTCAAAACAAACCAGATTAAAAATGAGAATTAAACCATTCTACATCAGACAACAAATAACAGCCAAAAAACCTTTCTAATTGTAGCTATAGATCATACAATTTTGCAATTAGAACAAAAAACACCTCACAAAGGAGCAGACTAACATGATTCTACAACACTTTGTAACTGATATAACAAAGATTCTCATACAACAATATATATATATATATATATCAATCTGTAACATCCAATTGAATAGTGGACTTTAAATCCACATACAAAAGAATCAAATACTCAAACGGTGCATAACGTCACATGTCTTTGATAATTCAGAACCAAGTCTAAAATGCAATACTTGTGAAGAACTTAAAGATTGATTTGATTTGTCCAAAAACTTTTATAATTTCACAACAAATATTGAATCACAAGATTCAAGAACCAAGACTGATAATAATGACAACAAAACGACATATATCAGACTTAAGACACAACCAAACACGTTCAGACTAAACACAAAATCACACGATTTGCAAAACAGAAAAAATATGACTCACATGAGAAAACATATTAGACTATCAAATATTCAAGAACAATCTTGAAAATACAAGTGGTTAGAAACACTCAAACCATATGGTTCGACTAACCATACAATAAGATATATACAGATCATAGCTGAAAGACATTTATACATTGTTCAAGACAAAAAATTGTTGGTGCATCTACTGTCTGTTAACTTCGTCTTAATCGAGTCTTATGTCTAGATAGGATGAATGAGCACACAACAGGGTCGAAATTAGGGTTTGTACATGTGTTAGTATGACATTTCGCTTGAAAGTAACAAGATGCAGTTCAAGCGAAATCAACTTATGTGAGTTCGCTTGAAAGCAACCTGTGACATCCTCAAGTGAAACCCTGTAGCCTATAAATAGAGTTGTGCCGTGTCATTTGAACTAGAACCAGTCATTGTGTGTGAGTCGAGGTGCTGTCGGATTTTCATCAGAAACTGTTGTAAAGACTCAGAAATCAGTAATAGAGAAGAAAGTTAAAAGGAATAAGCTGTGTGACGTTGTTTACTTTGATTCCGCCTTAGTAAATGATGATGAACTGCCTTTACTGACTGTTTAGGGTCACGAAACCGATCCAACAAAAATGAATGATCACTAGATTCTAAGACAAGGAAAACTATCTCTTACACAAGAGAAAACACACAAGGCTATAAAAAGATTCAAGAAACAATCTTGAACAAATACATCGAATCACATGGTTCAATTATCAAAATATAATTTTTCAGGAAAAAAACTTTTTTGAACGAAGAATACAAGATCCTATAATCACACACAAATATAACACGAGGATCAAATAAGAGACAGAACTACAAAACTTACGATCAATAAACCAATAGACATCTAAACAATCAGATAACACTACTCAACAAGAGTACCACAAACAAGACAATTTTAGATTAAGACATGTTGAATCCACAAAAGCTAATACAAAATACAATCATGGTGACAATTTAGAAAATAACAATATTCTTCTAAAGAACACATACTCAGATTCACAACACGACCATATCATGACTTATCGTCAAAAAGTTAAAACAGACAAGGCGTTCAAGTCAATAAAAAAAACATGTTGATCAGTATAACCAGCAAGACATAGGATACACACACTACAGACAAAGATGAAAGCAACAAGCTCTTAGACGAGTGATAAACACTCAGACATTACTAGACCAGACTAGCAGTCGAAAAACAACATAAAATGCTAACTGATTACCATAATCAACATGACAAAGAAGACGAAGACAAACAATAGTAATGAAGATCCATCAGGATAAAACAAGAGATTCTCTAATATGAAAGAAAACCGCCTGGTCATTGGATCTAACCAACAGTTATGAAGTAGTAGAAGAATAATTTCATTTAATATTGACTTCTCAAATTTGATACCACTTTAAATCATAATCCAAGTAACTATGTTTTTAAGGAAGGCAACATACGATATGCAGTTGATGACTCAGACAACAATAACATATAGTCCAACAATTTCGTGGCATAAGAATAGACAGACACAAGAAAATAGACCCAGATTTTCAAGAAAAAACACTAGTATAACTATGTATTATTAACAAGACACAATATTGCCACAGAACCACAAACACATACAATGGTAAAGCTTCGTCATAAACAAAACTCCTAAGTCACGCGTGGTGACAGGACATGTATTGCGAGGGAATCCCGAATATACAAACTCACCCTAACCAGATAAGCACGAATATAACCTATAAATTTTAATTAACAGAAATGGACACACAACTTGATAGTAAAAAGGTATTATCACAAAATACACATCAAACTATATAGACAATTCACACTTTCAACATACATTATATTTTAGAAGAAATAAGCAAACAAACTGTTTACACATTCTCTCAATAACCCAACCACTTATGGTGACAATTATACAGCTTATTTTGATTTGTCCCCAAAGCAATGTGGACTCTACAACAACCTGATTATCAAAAAACCAGTTCATAATACCAGTGTGGATAGAATTTGTGTAGTATAGATGTGATAAGAGTTATAGAGAGACCATCTTGATTTAGTTAAAAACAATAATAATGAAAAGAAAACAATTAGAGCTGGAGCAATGATGAACATACCAGAATCACATGTCAATTGAAGATGAAATCAGGGTATACAAATGTTTGAACACCCAAATTTTCTTTTTCATAAAGAAAGGTGTCGCTGATTTACCTAAGGTATGTACAAAATCCATAACTTATCACACATGAAACCATTATGATGTAAACAATGATGACCGGTGATCACATAAGAACCAAATGAACTAAAAAAACCCTTAACCAAGATCTAGTCCTAAACACGTGACACATATACAGATTGATAACAATCAAACATATCACAAAAATAGCACATATATATTTGAGCAGGCCTTTACTACTATATCACCTGACAACAACAAGAAATACAGATACAGAGAATACCTTCCCCCTTGAAGAATTTATTTCACCGAGAAAAATCCAGACCAGAACGTCTTCGATTCTTGTTGTTGATCTACACTTAGGGTTTTAAGAGACTAGATGAAAATCCCGATAACCTTCATCGAAGAAGAACAACCAAGTGCCACAATCGACAAGCCAATCATAAACAAAAAATAATCCCTCAAGAATACGAAGAATATGTAAACTTGGGTCTCAAAATTGAAACTCCATAACCCATCAAACTTCAACGACTACAGGGGAAGAACACCAGAATCAATATCGACCATAGATCAGAGCCTACGCTCTGATACCATGTAAACAACAACGGATCTAAAGAATAACAACAAGATGTAGCGACAAAAACGTGGAGAAAACTTTTATTAACCCAAACCAGAAAAAACCCCCAAAATACCCAAGATCTTACAAGAACAGTAAGATCAGCACAATACAAGATCCGGAGATCAAACGATAATCATCAATAGATGATTATCTATAGAAATACAGACACAGATCTCTCACAATACAACTGAGAGATTCACAAGAACAACTAAACAATAACAAACCCTAACAGTTGGGTCGAACAGACTGAACAATAACAAAATGAGAGAGAAGAATGTAAGAGATGATCAACTACACATAAACTTATCTGATCGCCAGCAGAACGATAAGGAGACAAGTGCAAGAAAGGATGAACAGTAGAATAAAACCCTAGAAGTCTTCTGAACTTCTGGAACGAACATGAGGCTGTTATCTCTTCAGACTCCCTGCTCTCTGCATATGTTGCATAGGGCTGTAAACGAGTCGAGCCGAGTCGAGCCAGGGTGGGGTCGAGCTCAAGCTCGAAATTAATTCAGGCGGTTAAACTTGGCTTGAGCTTTACGTCGGAGTTAAACGAGCCTAAGAACGAGCCAACGAGCCGAGCCATGGGCCGAGCCGAGCTTAGCTCGAGCTGGGCTTGGTTACAAAATGAGCCAGCTTGGTTCACGTCATCTCAAATTGAGTTTTTTTAGCTAGTTTTTCTCGAGCTTCTTTCGAGCGAGCTACGAGCCGAGCTACGAGTCGCGAGCTTTATGAACAGCCCAAGTTGCAACTAGTCTTTAATACACGAGACCAAAGATGCCATAAGCCCACAATCATCCAGACCCATGAACTAGCAACTCTTTACTTTAAGCCCAAGAGCATCTGACCCATTCTTTCTTGAATTCCAAGCCCAACTCCGTTTATAATAAATGAGCCCTCACAAAATAAGAGAACAAATATTAAACCTTATAACAACAACGTAACAATTCAGTATAATGATATTAAAACTGATCATAAATGTATATTTTAACAGAGATTAAAATTTGAAGCTCAGGTTTTGGCATTCTGATCCAAAATTGCTTTGATTTTTATACTGGTACATGTAACTAAGCTTGAGACACTTGTATGTTATTTGCTAAACTGTTGATGCTTGATTGATGTATTTTAGAGAGTTTTTGAGTCAACCTTTGCTAGAAGAAAGTCTATTCTAAAGGAATGGTTCTCAAAGAAGTACAAGCAGCTCACACTCAAGTAGGGCAGTAAACGAACCGAACGTTCATCGAACAGTTCGTGAACCGTTCGGCGGGAAGTTCGTTTATGTCCGTTCGATTAGCTTAACGAACGAACACGAACAAAAAATTTCGTTCGGTTAGCTTAGCGAACGAACACAGGTCTCGTTCGTTCGACTACGTTCGTGGACGTTCGGTAATATGTTCGTTTACGTTCGTTCGTGTCAGTTTGATTATATTAAAAAAATAATAATAATAAACCTTTTATCTAAACATATTGAAAACTTGAAACCCTGTTTTTTCTAAGTTAGCTAAAATTTGGACAATCTAAGACATTTTTGGGTATAACTATGTCTAAATTAGTTAAACTTGATTCATCGTTTGGTAGTCTAGTAGACTTCTTGTGTTTTGATTTATCACTTGATGGTTGTATTTAACTACTTATATCCAATGTTTAAGGATAACAATGTTTTTATTTTTTTTATTTTCAAGTTAAATGTTCGTTTGCGTTTGTTTTTATTTGCTTGCGTTCGTTTGTGTTCGAGACCAGTGTTCACGAACTGTTCGTGAACAACTGAATTTCTTTAACGAACGAATACGGACATAAACTTATGTTCGGTATGCGTTCGTGAACAGTTCACGAACATGTTAATTTTCTTAGCGAACGAACACGAACATGGCCTTATTCGTGTTCGTTCGGTTCGTTTACAGCCCTACACTCAAGTGATTAAATGCGGTTTGTTGCTCAGATTAACACACTACTACAAAATAGGGCAACTGCCACCATAATTTGCAACCGAACAAAACAGTAGCAAAGTAACCAAGAACTTTCCACGTGAGGTTATTTTTTTTAGAGTTAACTGCCATTTTCGTCCCTGTGGTTTGGTCACTTTGGCCATTTCAGTCCATTTTTCAAAAATGCGCCATTTTCCTCCCCGACGTTCTGGAAAGGTGCCATTTCAGTCCAAAAATCATAACCCAGTTAAGTCAGTTAGTAATAAGGACTGATTGTGTAAATTTGTAACATAAAGGACCATTTAAGTAAATATTAAACACCACCACCACTAGCCCTGCCACCACCACCACTCCGCTGCCACCACCACCGCCACCACCGCCACCACAGCCCTGCCACCACCACCACTCCGCTGCTACCACCACCACCGCCACCGCCACCGCCACCACAGCCCTGCAGATTTTGATCAATATATAACACTAATTCATTGTCTCACTTTCTTGTTCCATTGCATAAACCTCCAAACTTTCCATTTAAACCTCATAACTACCATCAGAAGTCTTAAATTCAAGCTTTAAGTTCGTTATTTCACAACCAATCCCAAAGAAGAAAATATCCCTTTATGGACCCAATTAACCATTTTGGCTGATGACAACACAGATGTTCCTATGATGATCCAAGGGTCAGAACATGATCATAATCAGGATCAAATAAGGGTTAATGGTGTAGATGATGGGCTGCAATTGGTGCATTTGTTACTGGCGTGTGCGGAGGCGGTGGGTTGCAGGGACACCCGATTAGCCGAATCGATTCTTTCCGAAATCTGGTGTTCAGCAAACCCTCTAGGCGATTCGTTACAACGGGTATCGTATTATTTCGCCACAGGTTTGAAATCAAGATTATCTCTTCTGCAAACCAACATCAATCCAAACGGGACCGTTTCCAGAGGAGTAACCCTTCCTCCAGAGGTCACTCGAGAAGAAAGAATCGAAGCTTTTGAATTACTTCACCAAACCACACCATACATTGAGTTCGGATTCATGGCTGCAAATGAGGCCATCATACAAGCGACTGACCCATCGGTCCGTTTGCACATTATTGATCTGGGAATGGATCATGTATTGCAGTGGCGGTCCCTGATAAGACCCCCAGGTTCATGTTCAAGTTCAAGTTCAGCCATGTGTCAAGAAGTCTCACCAAAACTCATCCGGATCACAGGTGTTTTAGGAGATCGGGGTGATATAATGGAGTTGGAAACCAAAACGGAGGCGTTGGTGGCGGAAGCGAATACTCTCGGGATTGAACTAGAGTTCCCCCTGATCGCCCGACCGGCCACCTCGGAAATGCTAACGAGGGAAAATTTAAGTTTGAAAGAAGGTGAACCATTGTTTGTGAACAGCATGCTTCACATGCATACATATGTGAAGGAAAGCAGAGTGGTGGTGGCAGCGGAGTGGTGGTGGTGGCAGCGGAGTGGTGGTGGTGGCAGCGGAGTGGTGGTGGTGGCAGGGCTGTGGTGGCGGTGGTGGTGGTGGCAGGGCTGTGGCGGTGGTGGCGGGGCTGTGGTGGTGGTGGCAGGGCGGTGGTGGCAGGGCTGTGGTGGCGGTGGCGGTGGTGGTGGTGGCAGCGGAGTGGTGGTGGTGGTGGTGGCAGGGCTGTGGTGGCGGTGGTGGTGGTGGTGGCAGCGGAGTGGTGGTGGTGGCAGAGCTAGTGGTGGTGGTGTTACAAATTTACTTAAATGGTCCTTTATGTTACAAATTTACACAATCAGTCCTTATTTACTAACTGACTTAACTGGGTTATGATTTTTGGACTGAAATGGCACCTTTCCAGAACGTCGGGGAGGAAAATGGCGCATTTTTGAAAAATGGACTGAAATGGCCAAAGTGACCAAACCACAGGGACAAAAATGGCAGTTAACTCTTTTTTTTTTTATCACAAACTAGTTTCAAAAATTACATTTTATTGCCACCGTGTCCCCTTATTAAACATCCCACGCGTAGCTCACCTCATACCTCCTATTCACCAAATCGTAAACCCTAGGTTATCTCCGATTCTCCTCTCCTCACAATTCGATCAAATGGTTAATCAAATCTAAACCTAGATTCATCGATTTATCCGTCAAAACCTAAATTTTATAACCGTTTTTGTAGGATTTCATCCAGTAAACTCTTGAGATTCAATCCGCAAATCCGAACACCAGAGGCTAGAAGTAGTTGAATTCACCGCCAACACTCTCAAATCAGGTGTGTTTTATGACCGAAAACGATTTTGCTTTTGATTCTCTGTATTATCTCGTGAAATTTAGGTATCATTCGACTATAATTATCTGATTTACAAAATTGTATCGCTGTTTGTGGATTTTAATCTTGTTTTTTATTGTTTATCATTCTATTCTCGTGAAATTTAGGGATTGTTAGACTGCAATAATCTAATTTACGAAAGTGCATAGCTGTTTGTGGATTTAATTTCGTTTTTCTTTGTTAATCTATCTAATCATGCATTTTTTTAGGTTACTAAAGTTATTTGAATTATGATTTTGCATTGCGTAAGTAGTATTGGATACTTTGGTCTTGGTAAATACGCTTTTGTTCAACGTGATAGCTTGAGCGTAGGAACGACTGTCGAAGCTTGACAGAAGAACTAAAGAGAGTGAATGATGAATATACCAAGAAATAGAATGTAAGTGACTGTAACTATAACATTGTTTAGACATTGTGCCTTGGTCTTGGATATTTTTTCTATTCTAAGTTTAGCGATACACTAGAAGAAATTTTTAGAAATATTTTACGTTTATGTTTTATCAATATTCTTGTAAATATGGAATCAATATTCAGATTTATTCATTCAAATTCAATAGTATTCTTTGTTATATTTTGTTGTTAGGCTAACAGCAGGAGAGGCCACTTTCAACTATAAATACTATGATAATATGTTGCACAAGACACAAGGTACCTCTTGTCTGCTGAATATAATATCTTACTAGATTTTTCGGAATCGTTTTGGCAAAATTTTATTTGTTTAACCTGCAATTTCAGGTGTCAATGTGAAAAAGTTTGTTGATTGATGATGGATGAGTCTTGTCTTCTAGAGAATACTCATGAAGTGGTTCAAATCGAAACGATTAAGCATATCGGTTTGGGCGTTGGGGTCTTGTCCTCCTTAGAATACTCCTGCTGAAATTGTTGCTTACAGATATTGGGTAAGTTGGGTTCTCATTTGTAGAATATCAGTGATTAAGTTGCATCATACATGCGGGACCCGAGCAGAATGATAAAAGGGATGCAGCAAACGAGATCCGTTGTCCCAGTTTTTGGTGATGTAAGTTCACTATTCTTTATTTATTCAAGTCTCATGAAGTTTTCAACATTTCTTATATCCTGTTGCGTAACTTAATAAAATTGCTTGTGTTTATATATAAAGTTTATGAAAATCATAGAAAATCACAATTTTTTTATAAATATTAATGATTGAAAGAAAACTCAGGAACCAAACAGATGAAAAGTAATTTAGAGCATCTGCAACGCGTCTGCAACCTCTTCTCCTCTCTTCCAAGTCTGCCATACGTGGCCTGATTCAGAAGAAGGCTATACAGATTGCTAATGACACTGATTAAGGTTTTTATTATTTTATATATGATCCATATATTGGTGTCTGATCATTTGCATCTTTTTATTAACTAGTTAAGATTAAGACAACTTTTTTTATATAAACTGTGCAGGATTAGCGGCTTACTTGTTCACAAACAATATTCAGCGTAGCGTTTATGGCGCGTCTGAAGCTCTTGAATATCCAGTTTTTTTTTTCTGAGAAGACACTAAGTTAATTAATGAATTAGTATTATTATCATTTTAATTGCGGAAGTCATCATTCAGTTTCGTTTCTTGTTTGGATCACACACAGGTAGCACCCTTTGGAGGTGTTAAGCAGTCTGGTTCTAAATACGGATTAGATGAGTATCTTGAGGTAAGTATCAAACACACCATTTGGTATATATGTGCCATACTCGTGAGCCATCTTTATCATTATATATTTTAATACATATTCACAATTTGGAAAGAGAAAAAAAAAAGCCAGTTCAAACCGCCGAACCAATCGATTTGGTGTGTCATTTCCCAAAACCGTTGTTTGCAGTTCGGCCCATAATTTTTGTCAAAACCAACTAAAATGGACCGTGAACACCCCTAAATAGAACACAGTCACACCATAAGCTATGCTAAAACATGATTAACATTTTGCAGATCAAGTGCATTTGTATGGGAAACATGGGCTGATAGTCTGATACGGATCACCCTTATACAAACACTTTTAGTTTGGATGTTTGGATTTGGATAATTTAATTTGAGTTATATGATGTTTTGATTTGGATGTTTATTATGAGGACCATTGGATGTATAAATTTTTACATTTTAATGGAATGGCAACAACTTATAAATTGTTATGTTTTTATGAAATTGAATAGCCGAATGCAAATGGAATACCAAAAATGGTAGCAAAACGGTGGTAAAATGTGATAAAGCGGTAGCAAAAAGGTGACAAAATAGCGGTAGCAAAATGGTGACAAAACAAAATGTGGTAGCAAAACGGTGACAAAAAGCGGTAGCAAAAAGGTGACAAAATAGCGGTAGCAAAACGGTGACAAACAAAATGTGGTAGCAAAACGGTGACAAAAAGCGGTGGCAAAACGGTGGCAAATCAATGGTAGCAAAATCGGTAGCAAAAAATAAAACGGTAGCAAATAGGTGGCAATAGGGCATTTGCTACGTGTGCTTTTGTCACCGAGTTTTTAGTGGCAAAACGGTGGCAAAAGAGCAACTGCTACCGTTTTGCGACCGAAAATGTGGTAGCAAATACCTTATTTTCTAGTAGTGACAATTATTATCAGCCCTCTTGATTTTACTTTTGAAAACATCATAGTTTGGTTATGATATTTGTTGTTTTTTTTTCTACTAGCAGTAGACCCTGGACCACATACCATAGACGGCATAGTGGCAGCAACCAGCTGTACATCAATCTTTATTCAATCTACTTTTACATTTATTATCTAATTAGAAAATTATATGTATTGACAGTGTAATACGTAGAAGACACTTTTATCTTATTGTACGTCTCTTTTGCTATATATTCAAGGTCACCTAAGACCTGCTAATGCATACATTTTTCTAAAAGGAAACGCCTCAAATTGGCTTGGTTAACCTACTTGATGATCATGTTGTGCGTGTATGTGTGTATATGTATGCAATGTGTGTGCCAGTTACGTTTGGGTTTTTCAAAATCACATGTGAAGAAGTAACGAGCAGACTGTTACATCTCTTCCACATGTATGATTTTAACAAATCAAATCTGGTTGTTTTTTTTTTAGTTTTGTTTATTGGTCTTATTAATGTTTTAACATTCGTGCAGGTGGTAGAAAATATTCTTGCTGGAACCATAAGGCGAGAAATGGCTTTTGTTACCAGATCGTTTCTTCTCTGTGCATGATTCCTCCCGCCTTCTTCAACCTGTGTTCATGCTAGCTGCTGGGAGCTCTGGAGGCTGATGTTAATACATTATTAGTTCCATGTGTTAAGATCCTTGAACAGTACACACGTCTTACATGTTTCAGTTGCACAGAACTTGTGAAGTTCTAAAGAGGACCCACAATTAGAAGTAGATGGTGATATGGTGAAGATATGATGGGGTTTGCAAGCAGGTCATGGTGATTTTAAAGGGTTTCAAGATTTTGTTGTTTTTTGTGAAGGTATGGTTAGATATGTCTCTGATTTTATACATAATTTTCATGTTTATTATTATAGATCAAAATGTGATTTAAGAAATTTGATTATGCAGGAGTAGGGTTGCGAGGTAGGGCCTACTACATGTCATCAACCGATGAACTAGGGAACAAGTAATGTTAACCCTTCATGGGGTTTGCAAGCAGGTCATGGTGATTTGAAAACTCGTTGGATATAATGATCCCACATAAAAGGCATAGGATATAATATAGAAAAGCATCAAGATTTTATTTTTATAAATGGAATGGAATGGAGAGGCTCGGATAAGATATGCTAATTTCTTTCTTTGGTAATTTAGCCCATTGCCTGAAAAATCAAACACTCCTGCAAAAGGAAATTTAGACCAGTTTTTTTTTGGTGATTAATCAAAGCAATAAGCCAAACTGAGCTGCTTAGCAATAAATCAAACCAAGTTTGAGCCTTGTCCTTTTGCTTGATCATGTAAACTTAAACCAAGCCTAGCTGCTTAACTTATAAATGAGTCGAGTTCGAGCAAACCCTCACTTGGTTCGAGTTGGACGCCAAACAACGTTATCTACATCTTATACACTTAAAGCTAAATAGTTAAAAACAAATAATGGATGTAGCATAGCTGTATGAGTAAACCATACCGTTACCAATCAGAATCACTTGGGAAATCATTGATGTACTTCAAATTCACTTTGTATAAATACCAAAAAATGAAATGAGTTACATGTTTATATTATTGATACAATATGGAACACCAATAATACCAACTAAATGTGGTGCCATGGCACACATGTGATTCCCATTATTAGGACTACTATATAATATATCATCATGAGGGAATTGATAACCAAACAAAAAATGAGTATCGAGTTGTGAATTGTCGCCCCCGTCGCATTGCGCGGGTTTTCTACTAGTATATATATATAATTTGATACTATTTTTACATGTTTTCTCAATAATAAATTGTCATATCCTGATATATACATGAATGATTTTTCTTGTTAATAAAAACTATATTTCTTAATACTTCGCCACTTCGGTTTTATATACACGTATGTTTATTTAACAAGAAAATGTTGACAAAATATTTTTACTTGATCATTGTTTAAAGTTGAATAAACAAAATATTAGGCTATAAAATATAACTAAACGTCGATGTCTAGTTTCTATACGAGAACTAACAAAGAAAAAAAGGATAAAAAACCTACTATCAAATTACTACCCAGTAGCCATAGTCTTCAATAACTTTCTCCAACAAAAATCTTTAGCCGGAGAATATAACCTCATTTTTGGCCTTCTAAATGCACTAAAATCCGATAATGATAATACCTTGAATGGCATCCTATTTTGGAACACCTATCATTGAGGAGATGTCAATACAACATATCTCTAACCGTGAAAGCAAAGATTTGCAGGATGCGACACTAACTACTAACATGGTTCCATAAGACAGCAGCCGTGTAGCATGAAGTGAATAGATATTCTGTTTTTTCTGCAACTTCATTACAAAGAGCACACAATTTCCAATTAACTTGTATGTTCGTTTTGCACAAGGCTATACGAGTAGGCAATCTATCCACATCTCAGCAAGCCACATAAAGATGTTGTATTTCAAGGGAACCCACTTGCACCAATCCATAACATAAAGACTACTAGAGATGAGGCTTTCCCAAAGCGACAGACGAGATTCAAAAATATAGAAAACCGCCACCAATTGTTAATCAGGTTCATATTAGCCCCAAGTAACAAACTAAAGTAAGTAAACATGAAGAAGCTAGTTTTCATCCCAAGGTAGAAGCCAACATGTTAACCTCTAATGAGTTCACCCCAATTCCGAACAAATCGAGTTGCTAGGATTTATTCTTTCCATGCAAATAGAGAAAATCCAAAAAATTCTAGCCACATTTCTTACATTAAAAAATACCACTTACCAACGATGATGGCGTCATTAATATACAAAAGATGTGCAATTGACGGCTGCCCATTAGGGAAAAAATACCTTGAACTACACCTAGCTCCTCGACTTTATAGAAAACATATGAGACCTATTTATAAACGTATGCATTAAATACAATCTAAAAACGAGTATATTTTCATAATTTTTCTATCCGGTATAAATATCCAGAATACCCAAAAAAACAGATGATTCAAAACAAAGAAACCAAATCTAAGCAGAAGTGCCACCGGAGATGCACGCTGCTGTTGGAAATCCTAGGTATCGGTTTTATTATTTATAAAATCCAATGTTATATTAATAATAATTCTTTATTATTTAGTTCAAATGCGGAAGCGTGATAAAACACAAACACGGATAAAACTTTCCCAGCATCAATCATGTTACAGTCTATTCAGATAATTATACATATCTACAACCATAGCGGGTTTAGGGTTATAACCTTTTAATTTATTATATAAATAATAAATTATTTCTAGTTTAAATCAACGACACCAATTATTTCCACCAAACTAATTGTTTCATAAACAATTAATATCTTATGTATTTTATCAAATACTCACTTTCCACAACTAATCTCCGCTTTTGTTATTTATTATATTTAACAATGAAATGTTATTCTTTCTTCGTCGTCCACGGTGTAACTCCCACTTACCTTCAGTTTAATTCCCAATCAGATATCCTCATTATTATCCTTTCACGATGTACCGTTAGATAAGATCAAAGAACAAACTTCCACTAATGTTAGTTCAAGTATGATTTAGAAGCGAGTTATGTCCCATATCATTCTCCAATGAATATATGTGAATTTTGATCCTCAATACCTTTAGCTTTCATCCTATGAACAATCAAGCATTCACAATAGTCTTAATCTAAATTGTTCCCATGCACGCAGATGTGTGCAAAATGTAACATATAAATTACATAAAATGAGTCATAAAACTAACCATTTTTAGTACTAATGTTGGAAAAAACTTGTTTTTGTCTTCCTTTTGAATTTACAGTACCAAATGAGCTTAAACGAACAAAAGGAGAAATAAGGAGCCAAAACCAACATAAATACAAAGAAAAGGAATAAACGTAACATGCCCGACCCCTTGGTAGCATCCCCAAAGAAAAAACAAAGAAACAGAAGACTGACCACGGGGCTGTGCCCAGCTGGACACGGGGGCGTGGTCAGGAGCCTGCATAAAAGACAAACCTGAAGAAGCTTTTATGCCCACCACGGGGGCGTGCCCAACTCAGCATGGGGACGGTCAACGCAAAGATACGTAAAATCTTGCAAAAATCTTGATAGTACAGATACGCTGCTGACCACGGGGCCGTGCCCGCTGGACACGGGGTCGTGGCCAGAGCTCTGTGCAGGCTATAAATATGGGTGCTTGGTTCACTTCAAAGGCATCCCTTGGTAACCCATCACTCTCCCACTTTGCCACCACTCCACCACCACTACAACACCATCACCCACCACCATCATCCATCATCCATCTTTAGAGTGTGTAGTAGTCTCGGGATCCAAGATTGATCGTAAGGGTTCTTGCCAATCAAAGGCCATGTTTGGTTAAGCCTCTTACAACTCTCTGCTGACACATGCATTTAATGAAGAAAGAGAAAAGGCTGGCCACGGGGGAGTGCCGCTGGACACGGGGCCGTGGCCAGAGCTCTGTGCAGGCTATAAATAGGGGTGCTTGGTTCACTTCAAAGGCATCCCTTGGCAAACCACTACTCTCCCACTTTGCCACCACTCCACCACCACTACAACTCCATCACCCACCACCGTCATCCATCATCCTTCTTTAGAGTGTGTAGTAGTCTCAGGATCCAAGATTGATCGTAAGGGTTCTTGCCAATCAAAGGCCATGTTTGGTTAAGCCTCTTACATCACTTGGTGAAGACAAGTCTTTTATGTATTACTTTTGATTTTTAATCTTTCGGCACTTTTTATTTGGTTTTGTATTAATGACTTTAATAACTAGTTTCTTATGTTGAAGGTGAATTTTCTTTATCATTTGTCTGTGGTGTCTTGAGGTTACTTTACTGTCTATATAAAGTAAAAGATTTCATCATTCATGTCTCTACGGTCTATATAGAGGCATGTTGGCTACCTGGTCGGGGGTTAAGGGAATGGTTTAGTAAGGTTCTTGCCTTGTTCAGTGTATAGATCCTGCAAGGACCTGGTTCAAGCTTACTAGGACCTCCTTCAATACCCACTGGTATTGGATGGCGGGGGTGCGAATAGCTTGAACCCCTCATATGTAAACTACTATTAATACATTAAACCGGATTCTTGGGATTGTATCCTTGCTGACTCAAACCACTTAGCCGAGGGTAACGTCACCTTCAAAAGAGGGACCTACCACTTTTCGCATTAATAACTTAATTAATTATCTTTCAATATTCTGACCCTTTGGGATTGTATCCCTGCTGACTCAAACCAATGGGTTGAGGGTAACATCACCTTCAAAAGAGGGGCCTACTACTATAACTAAGATAATCTCTTAAAGAGTCTGAAAGTGCGAAAATCATCAAAGGATACGTTAAAGACGAGTCGGATCAAAGTGATTTATCTTGTCTATCTGTTTTTATTTTATTTCTGCATTTATAGTTTTTATTTTCATACTTTAAAACTTTTCTCAAAAAAATTTAGATTGATTAGACGTTGAGGATAAACCGGCACTAAAAGCTCTTGTGTCCTTGGACGACCTAGGTATCTTACCAACGCTATACTACGCTCACGATGGGTGCACTTGCCCATGTGTGTGTTTAGTGTTAGTAGAATATTGTGTTTTATAAATTTAAAACTTGACTAATGCGTAAAATGGGCTCAAAATCTTAATAAAATCATATCACGCTTCGCACACACCAAGTTTTTGGCGCCGTTGCCGGGGACACAAGGATTTTAAGAAAGTTTAAAATCAATGGCCTAATTATTTTTACTTATTTTTCTATTCTTTAGGATTTTTCTTAAATTTTTCAATTTCTGTAGACTTCAGCACGGGTCGTGCTCAGCCAGACACGGGGCCGTGTCCATCTTTGTTACTGGCAATCCTGTTTTAAGTCAGACAGTAGCCAAACACGGGGCCGTGCCCACTGAACACGCCCCCGTGTCCAATCTTCAGCTGCTGAAAACAGAACCGTAAGATCCCGACAGTTGGTAATTTCTGACAAAAATATGAGTGATATTGATTATTTTTACTTTTGCTCCTCTTACGGTGAGTGGTGTCAAATATGTGGTGGATTCCATAAAGATTTAGAATATTATTTTCTAAATTTCACTCCCCACTATTTAGACCTATCGTTTTCCTGTAACCTTAAGATGGGCGAAAGTAAAAACGATCACTATCTCTCGCCCAAATGCCCTCAACCATCTTTTTCGGACGACATAACCTCCGATGAATTATGTCTACTCGAAGAAATAATTCTCCAAAAATTGAAAGAACTTGAGATGAAAGCAAACCATTCATCAAAAGACAACGATCAAGGAGAATTATTGAGGTCACATTTGGACTCTACCCACATCGACGATACTGAAAGCACCTCAAACTCTTGTGAGAACTTGACCGATAGTCGTCCCTGTGTCGATTGTGCCATGAAGGACTCTCCATCGGCCCCGACCGATGGATTCATAGACCTGAGCGATTCAACATACACCTTCTTTAACGAGAGCCCGGATAAGGGGAATAAAGGTTGGTTTCGCCCACCGGTATTTAGTTTAGGTTTTACCCTTTCCGATAACCTCTTACGTTCTTGCTTAAATCAAGAGCAATTAAGGTACCTTAGGCACTTCGGTGTTGTTCCCTCCAGTAAGGAACCGCCCGATCTGAATAAAATCCTTAAAATAAGACAAAACTTCATAAAACACTCTAGTCACAGGGCCGTGTCCAGGTCAACACGTCCCGTGTCCACCTTAAAATTGACCACGGGGTCGTGTCCAGGCCAACACGCCGCGTGTTCAGAATACGGACACAATGTGTCAAAGTCATGTCTGACCACGGGGCCGTGTCTATCCGACACGGGACCGTGGTCAGCGTGCTGTCGTTTTCTATAAAGTTGGCATGATTCCTGCACATTTGGACCCATTCCAAAGACCAAGATTTGCTGGGATCTTCACAAATACCTTAAAAGGTATATTCCAAAGAAGGTTTCTCAACAACCATCTTGTCTTTGCAACTCTTGTCACTTACCTTCTTCTCCAAAGACTTTTCAAACCTCCATTAAAGCTTGAAACTTCCATGGCTCCAAGGTTTGTTAAGATATTTGCAAGATTTTTAACCAAGGAATCTTATTAAAAATAAGTTTTACAACACTGTTTTAAGTTATTTATGCTCAGAAATGTTTCAAAATTCAGAAAAATAATTTAAAACAATAAGATTCCTTGATTCAAAAATCTGCAGAATGGTGGCCATGGGGCCGTGCCCAACAGGCACGAGGCCGTGGCTAGAGTTACAGTTTCATCATTTTGAAATTGTCGACTTGTTTTCTTAGAATGTCGAGACAGAACAGCGGAACATCTTCAGCTCACTCAAGAAACAGTCGAAGGGAGAGAAGACCATCAATAGAGGCTACCCTTGTCCGATATGTGTGTGCGCTAAGGGAAGCACTTGATGAAATGACATCCATGGAAGAGGTTCGCATTGACCGCATCAACTATTTGACGGTGGGGCTGGAGAGTAGCTTTTAAGAAATCAACCTTTTGCACCAAAGGTTGAACATTCTTGCAATGCCACCTATGGAGCCAATCTTCCCACAAGAAGATTGGAACTTGGCGCAAGAAGTTGTCAATCCAACCGAGTAGGATGACATTCCTAGGGAGCCTCCTCTAGACGCATTACACGAGGTTCCGGTGGATGTCGCACCTCCACCACAAGAGGTTGTGGACAATGAGCCCGTCTTCCTTCTCCCTTGGGAGATAGAGGAATGGCTCAATGATGTTTGAGGAGCACCCTTCGGGTAGAAGTTCTTAGAGCCTTATTCAACGGGAAAAAATCATTTTTCGGGTTTTATGGTTCTTGACATGAAAAATATAGGATAGAACTTCTTCATGGTTTAAATTTCTTGCATTCTAGGACCTACTTATCTTAATTTTTAGTTTGTACTTTTAAATTTTTAGGAACTATGTATTTCACACTTTTAAATGAATGATGGTTTGAGTTATCAAATGGTGTTTGGATGATGTTATAATGGTTTAATAAACAAAGAAAGATGGAGGTTACCAAGGGAAAACCACACCCCATGCACGAAAACAGAGCCTCCCGATAACTTTTCCAGCCTTACAGCAAGTTCAGCACGAGGCCATGCTCAGCCCAACACGCCCCGTGCCCAGGCTCTGCAGAAATTTGCCCAGTTCAGGTAACTGGCCACGGGGTCGTGCTCACTGAACACGCCCCGTGGCCAACGTTCTGTTTAATTATGTTACTGGCAATCTGACCACGGGGCCGTGCCCAGACCAACACGGGGCCGTGCCCAGACCAACACGGGGCCGTGCCCAGACGCCCAGTAACATAAAAATTTGTTTTTCAACACGCTTTCACACATTTAATCAACCTAAAAACTTATTTTTAGGACACATTGAGGACAATGTGTAATTTAAGTGTGGGGGATGCTAAACCTTGAATCTCGCAAGTCCTAATAACCAGCCTCACACAAAACTCTATTGGAACCGCTAATCATCCAAAAAATTTTCATTTTTTTACTTGTCTTGGTTTAATTTGGGAATAACAAGTTCTAAAAAGGTTATATTTTTACAAATTTACAACCGATAGCGTCATGATAAAAAGAACCAAATAAGAAAATTATGAAAAGGCATGACAAATCTAATTAAAATTTGATTATATATACTTGAACACATTATAAACCCATTCCCACAACAAGTGAGTTTTGAGTCTTTATTGAGCATACAAACATATATCTTTAAACTAAATGCTCATTTTTCATTTCTTGTGTGAATAGCCGCTTGGTTCTTACGACTCTAGAACTTGCCACGACGATACATTCCCGGTCTTTACCAACTTAAACCCAAGTAAGTAAATGATAGAGGCACTAGGACTAACCCATTTTTCTTTCAACACCAGTATTTTCTATTTTTTTACCACCTACCCAAAATGCCCCTAGTTAGCCCCTTTGAGCCTAAACCTTTTCATTTCAAAACCCACAAAACAAACACCCTTTACCCACCAAAACCTTTTTCTTTTCAACCCCTTTGTTTTAGTAAAAAGCTCGGTTATCGTGTGACGTATCCTATAAAAAATTGAAATTCTTGCAATAAACAAACAAGTTCCTCAAAGAAATCTTGTTTGAGCAAAAAGTTTTACAACGACCAACGCTTTTTACGATTTTCGCCATTTTTACTAACCACTAACCAAAACCACCTACCCTTAGCTCAAGCCTAACCCTTCCTCAAGTACTCTTGATATTTACAAAGGTTTATAGTTAAAAAGGAGGAGGATTGATCGCTTGGCAAGCATATGGTAGAAGTAAGTTCCATGCCAGTCTCGAGTGTTTCACAAAAATACATCTTCGGCCGAGTGTTGAGTGATCTCTCGTGAGGTATATGAACTTGTATATAAATGGAATTTTAAAGAGGCATGTTCTGCCCAAATAAGTAATTTTTCTTATAAAATGTTCTAAATAAATCATGACGAATAGGATTGTAAATAAAAAAAATAAAACCTAATAAAAGATCTTGGATTCCCGACACTCAAGATGAACCCAAAAAATTCTCCTCTACCTCTTCCATTTGGGTGTGTAAGCCACATATTAAAGAGTTTTGCTTGAGGACAAGCAAAGATTCAAAAAACTAACATATAAATGGGGCAAAAAACTAACCCTATTTAGTACTAATGTTGGAAAAAGCTTGTTTTTTGTCTTACTTTTGAATTTACAGGACCAAATGAGCTTAAACGAACAAAATGAGCAAATAAGGAGCCAAAACCAACATAAATACAAAGAAAAGGAATAAACGTAACATGCTCGACCCCTCGGCAGCATCCCCAAAGCAAAGCAAAAAAAGAAACAGAAGACTGACCATGGGGCCATTCCCAGCTGGACACGGGGGCGTGGTCAGGAGCCTGCAGAAAAGACAAACCTAAAGAAGCTTCTACGCCCACCACGGGGGCGTGCCCAGCTCAGCGCGGGGCGTGGTCAACGCAAAGATACGCAGAATCTTGCAAAATCTTGATAGTACAGATACGCTGCTGACCACGAGGTCGTGCCCACTAGACATGGGGGCGTGCCCGCTGGACACGGGGCCATGGCCAGAGCTCTGTGCAGGCTATAAATAGGGGTGCTTGGTTCACTTCAAAGGCATCCCTTGGCAAACCACTACTCTCCCACTTTGCCACCACTCCACCACCACTACAACACCATCACCCACCACCATCATCCATCATCCATCATCCATCTTTAGAGTGTGTAGTAGTCTCGGGATCCAAGATTGATGTAGATGCTTAATGTCTGTAGCTTTCGTCTGTATGCAGTCTATTTTGTCCTAGTTGTCGTCATTGTATAGTTTTGAATATGTTATATATTGTATCCAGGACTAAATATTGTTAAACGTATTTTGTAAAGTCCATCCGGACGGATGGACATAACCTATCCGGACGGATGATCATCCAGAAGAATGATCATCCAGTCGGATGGTGGTTTCTCCTGGATAGAGCTCGCCTATAAATAGGAGACTATGGGTCTCATTTGCAAGATTCAGTCCTGATCTATGAGGCGAAGATTTTGCATTTTCTCACCGGAACTTTGTACTTTCTACTACTTCTAATGAGAATGGATGCTTTGAACTGTGAATACGTTGTTGATCTTACTCCTACACCACGATTGGATTCCACACATTCATGGTGATCGCAGATCTGACCTGAGTGTTCAATCTAAACCAAACAACCGGTCCTCACAAGTGGTATCAGAGCTTGGAGGTCGGATTCGGAGAAAATCTATAGCGATTTGACAGAAATTTGACCGATTTCATAGTTTTTCAGCCGATTCTACATGAGATTTCATCTTATTCTTCATCTATTTCCCTGATTTCATCTTATTTCTATCTCTTCTCATCTCAAACACCTTAAAATCCAAAATTGACTGAGATTTCACAGTTAAAATGGACTAAAATTCACATAATCTGTGCGAAATCTGTTAAATAATAATCCTACAAAGTTTCATAGCTAAAATCAAACAAAATCGGATCAAAATCGATCAAAAACCTTGATTTTTGGGATGAAATGTGCTAACGTCACCCATTCGATCGGATAGACATCCGACCGGATTGTGTTTGTTACTGTTTCAAGTGTGCTAGCTGAAGTCATTGCTCATCCGATCAGATATTCATCCGATCGGATAAAGTTCTTGTTGTTTGAAAGTTGAGATTGTTGAATCGTCGATTGACCATCTGATCGGATAGCCATCCGACACTTGATTCATTTGTCACTTGTCCATTTGATCATTTCATCCGGATAGCCATCCGGACGACTAGTCATTCGGATATTTGTGTTTGTGTGTATTCAATCAAGTTTGACCGTGTTTAATTTTTTCAGGAAAATCACAATCATGAGTGACGAGTTTCTAAACCCGTTCGGTGACATATTTGCTTACAATATCACTAGAGAAACATCTTCAGCTGGCAATCCAAATCCTAAAACAACAACAAAAGCTATATCAGATTCGCTTAGCGTGGATAATGCCTATGGAACTTATAATAAACCAACTAAGCTTATGGCTATTGAGGACTACAACCGCTGGGCTAAACGTTATGATAATTGGTTAAGAGCATTTGCCTTTGATAGTTGGAAGTGCGTTAAAAATGGATACAAATTTATAAGAGCTGATTGTGAGAACTTACAAGATGATGAGTAAGAAGAATTCGTAGCCGAGAAGAAAGCCATAACACTTTTACACCAATCTGTGCGAGATGATATTATTTTGCTAATCGATTATGAAAATGCGAAAGATTTGTGGAGTAAGTTGGAGAAAAAGTGCACGGGTGAAGAAGAGATCGTTAAAAACAAGAAGTCATTGTTGAAAAAGGAGTCTGATCTATTTTCCTGCATGAAAAATGAAAGTGTTCGTCAGATGGTAGAAAGGTTTTGCCACTTGAAAGCAGAACTGGACAGATTCAAGATAAAAAAGTACCAAGAGGAAATCGGTGATAAGCTGTTTGAAGCATTTCCAAATTTACACGATTGGTAGTATTTTGCATTGGTGCTAAAGAACACAAAGCCCATAGGAGATATTAAACTTGATTGGTTGATATAGAAGTTGGAAGGGCACGAGTTGGAGATCAAAAAGTTGAACAAAGCGAATAATACATAGTATCAACAGAATGTTGATTTGTACTACAGGGGTAGCATGATCTCAAACTTCGTCACCAAAGACTGCCTTCAGTGCTGAAAGTTCAAACACTACAGCAAAAGAAAATTCAAGCAGTGGGTCTTCATCGAGTGGTTACGGATATCATGGCATAGGATCGAGTACACCAGCATCGTCTGTTCCAAGCACGCAACAACCACAAAATGCTCCAAAGCTAACGTCTTTCAATGCAACATTGCCGTCAACCTCAACAACGCCTAAAATTTCAATGAAGAAACCGCTAAACAACAAATGGTGTTTCTTGCATCGATTTTGGAATCTTATGAGAGTCTCGTAGCGGGGAAGATTGGTAATATGAATCTTACAAAAGAAGATTGCGATCAAATCGACCTGAAGGAAATGGAGCTCATAGATATCCGCTGGTGCAGGGCTAGCGTTATTCGTCGGGCACAACGATTCATGGAGATCACAGGGAGACAGTCGATTGGGGGGGGGGGGCTGTCAACAAAGTTGGGATTTGACAAGTCAAAGGTGACTTGTTTCAAATGTAAACAGAAAGGTCCTTTCAAGAGGGAGTGCTGAAATTTAGCAGCTGATGAAACTGCAAACCCATTTCATGATGACTACTACAGAAAAGCAGTTTATCACAGAAACCGTGAAGAACCGCCAAAGATGAAGCAAATCGAAGATAATCCAAAAGAAAAATCGAGGGCTCTTGCGGTTATTCAAGATGATGAAGGCTTCAACTGGAATGATTTTCTTCTAGAAGAAGATGTTGTTGGATACGCTTTCATGGCACAAGTTGAAACAGAATCAACGTATAACAGAGAAAGAAGTCTGGCACAGAGGAAATATAAAAGAATTTATGAAGCCTACAAAGAAGCTAGGAAAGCGAAAAGGTGGGATCCAGACAAAGAATGCCACTTGGATCCGAAAGGAAATATATACATTGATCCAAAATCAATCGATTTTGAAGCACTTGTAAAGTCAATTCCACCAGCAGAGGAGCAGATGAAGATAGATGCAGAGAAAAGAGCTGAAAAAGAGATACTGCGACAGGTGAGATATGAGGAATTTTTGAAGTCTAAGGAGTCTAAGAAGTTGGATGAAGGGATTATTGATGTGAATGCCGAATTAACAGCCAAGAACTTAACAAAGATGGCAGACTAAGTCATGATGGCAAAGGCACTAGAGGTAGATTCCAAATCCGCTTCTGAGTCTGAGTCATTGGGAAAGGTCAGTGTGACATTTGTGATCTGTAAACACTGTACGATGTAGAACAACATCAATTATCAATGAAACAATGTGTTTTGGTCTCAATATTTTTTTATTTGTGTATGACAATTTCAATATTCAATTCTAGTTCGATTTCAAGCTCTAAATCACTTTCTGGAAAGTTATACGCAAACTATTACGTAAACGTAATCAGTTTAACACGACAAACACTCCGTAATAGTAACATATTCTTAACCTACCTTAAATAACCTTTACATAACTTAGAAATAAGCTTTGAAGGGTTTGGTATGGCAAAAACAAGTTTATTCAATCACATGGACTATTTGCGACAAACTGCAAAAGTCTGCCAATTTGTAAACAACATACACTCCGGAACAAGATCATAAGCTAAACACACCCTAAATACCCTTAACATAGCTTATAAATAAGTTTTAATGGGTTCGGTGTGCGAAAATGCGCTTATTTGATCATAAGGACTAAAAGCGTCAGAACTACAAAAGTTTGCATTTACGTGCATATCTTGCGTTCTGACCATATTCGGACATCCAAAAATTTTTGTAATCATTAAAATATTGTATTTTAGTGATGGGAATGCAAAAACTTCATTCGTTTCGCAAATTGGGTCATTTACGCATTTGTTACGATTTCCGTCGTAATTTACCGAAAACCGCAACCGTACAGCCAAACGAACCGACATCCGTGACATTTTTGGGCATAATTCAAGTTATATATACTTTAACATTATTATGGAGCTTGAAAATGTGCTTAACGGGTGTTAGAAGTGCCGAAACGCGACGAAACACACACAGGGACTGAAACTATCAGTTTTCAAAAGTTACTGCCCTACAGGTCCCATACGGACCGTATGGGAAGGACTCTTACGGTTCGTAAGCTAGGTCCACCACATCAGAATCCAGAATCTGCAAACCCAGCTGTTGCAACCTGTTTTAATGCTAGTTTTTGCATCTTGTGGGCTGGTTTGTGTGCTCTCCAAGTCCCCTATTCAGTGCCTAACATGTGTATGGTGTGGATCATTCCTTGATCACCACACAAACACATGGCATGATCCTATGCATTCTTGAATTCTATAAATAGCCAAGACCACTTCATTCTTCAATTGCTCATTTCTTCTTTCTCATCTCTACAACTCTAAGTGGAGGCTATCACAATTGTTGAAGGCCTCCTACCTGAGTTTTCTAGTCATTTTCCAAGCTTAGGATTCTTGTAAGTGTTCTTTCATGCTTGTTTATTTATTTCAAGCAAGAAAGTCAAACAGTGTTTGACTTTCAGCTTTGACAATGATTTTGTCAAGACAAAGTTCGTTTGAACTTTGCAACGTGAGGGTAATCACGATGGTTATAGTCCCTTGCGATTATACCTACTGATTACCACGTTGACTAGTCGAAGTGACAAGTCAAAGTTTTGGTCAAAATGCACGATTATGTGCATTTTGCGACGAAACTAATTTCGGGTATCAAAACACTTTGTTTTAATATCAAAACAGTTTTCTAACTTAGTTAAACATGTTTTAACATGTTTAACTCGTCACTTCTAGTTTAGTGCTTGTATAAGGTCGTAAGTCAAGCGGTCTCGAAAAAAACTTAGACTTTCAAACCCGACCTGTTTGGTCGATCATTAGGATCCGACCAAACATATTTTGTGACCATAAGTTGTATAGGGAATAACCTTCCGAGGTTATACCTTACGGTCACATAGTTTGATTAGTTGTATGATAGGTAGTTTATATGCCTTAGGAAAATGACGAAAATGCCCTTTTCATGCATAATTTGAATTTAAGCCTATATAACTTAAATTTTGACACTTAAACCGATTATACAACAATATTAAACATGAATAGGCATATAATACTTGTCATCGGACTAGTTAGGCTATCCGAATATGCTTTTGCGCAAATGACGCGTTAAAGTAGCATAAACTACCTTAACGGGTCATAACGGGTCAAAAGCACTTAGGATAGGTTCAAATCAGAATGTAGGCTTGTTTAAACCATATCACATTAGATCCAATACTCATTTGGTTTACGAGACCTCATTCTACCCAATCTCTCGATTTAGGTGCCAATTATTAACATAGTGATCCGATACTAGGTGCGACTTGATTCCTTGATTGCCCGAGCTTGTTAGTTCACCTAATCGAGGATATCTTGCAATCTCAATGTGAGTACATAGTTCCCCCTATTTTACTACTTTCAATTGTTTTGGGGTGATTCATTTGTGCTAAACGATTTTGAGTTTTCAAAAAAAAAAAAAAAACAAATGCTATGGTTTATATTAAACACAACGATTTCAATAATGTGAACGAACTTGTTGGGACGTTAATACATAACACGAATGACATTCATTAGCTTTGGCTGAGCTGACCAGTAGTATGTTATGGTACCATAGGATCTGACAAATATCGTTATCGGACTATCGCCATGGTTATGGGGTAATGTGGGTAACGACAGAACCTGATGTTTTTTTAACAAACCCTTTGGTGGTTTGTTAGTCGATTTAAATATACCCTTTGGTGGTATAGTCGAGTCAGAACACAGGTTTGAATGTATTCAACGAGAATGACCAAAAGTTTGTTTTCACAATTAAAACACGGACGATTGAACGAATGATTTTATAACACGAACGATTGAACGATGGTTTATAACACGAATGATTGAACAATGGTTTATAACATGGACGATTGAAGATGGTTTATAACACGAAGGATTGAACGACAGTTTATAACACGAACGAATTGAACGATTTTTGAACGATTGGTTATTGGTAAGTGATTAGATAACGGGACGGGTGTATTGTGATAAAAGCATGGTAGATACGCTGCTGGTACTTCTTATATATAAATGCTTTTATCATATTACATACCGCGGCGTTATTTAGTTCACTTGGACGATTGATTTCAAATGATGTCACGCAACGATGTTTACTAGATGATATAAACCATACGAGTTTTATTACAAGGACGATTTGCAACTTGGTTTACAAAAGCAAATGTTTTTGGTCAAGATTCATGGCAGCGAGGTTTTCACAAACGTATAACCAACTTGTTTTAGTTGGTTAATCATATTGCAATACCAAACACTTTTCGATACAAGGTTTTCAATTATCGACTCTAGTAGTCGTACGAGGTATTGCAACAAGTATACAAGCCATGAATTTGACACACTCACAAAACCTATGTGCTCGCCGGCATTTTTATGCTGACTTTATTTCCACATATGTTTCAGGTGCTGTTGTTTGATGATGATTAAGATGCATGCTCACAGAGGAATGGACGAGACCTTAGTGAGTTAATAACAATGAAAGACAATATATTTGTGTTTTGCTTTTAATTACAAGACAATGTAATAAACTTAATTCAATAAAACAAACCTTCAATCCATGTGTTATGAAACAATGATTCTGTTACGACACTCCCCGACGTTTCTGCCGCGATTTTGTTGTTTTAACGCGGTCGGGGTGTGACAGAAGAGTTGGTATCAGAGCTCATAGTTATAGGGAATTAGGTTATTAGTAATGCTTTGACCTAGACTATAACCTTCCTAGGACCCTAACACAAGTTATCTTGTGTCTAGATCTTAAAACAAAACCGTCACCTATCTTTAGGTGACAACCACAACAAGAACCTAAATTACAAAATCTCGTCAAAGTTTGGGTCTTATAATGTGAACACGTGCAATCTGGAAGGGTGGGTGCCTGTACCTCAAGTTTTCTGTCTAAGGCTAGAGTGTTCGTACAAATCCACATAATCGGACCAGTCACTCTTACCTGGGAACTCTTGGGGTGAGTGTGCACTTATAGGCTAAAGCATGTCTTCGCGATACATTATTATGACCTATTTACTTTGATAAGTCACTGCGTGTCGTTTGTTTGTTCGAGGTAACGAACATATGATCACCTTCCTTATGTTTTGTCGATATTTTTAATACCTCTTTTGTTTACCCAAATGTCAATCTCACTCGTTTCTCAAGTTTCCTTGTTCTTTTAGAAAATGCCTCCTAGACGTGATTAAAGACAGGATGCTGCACTCATAGCCCTAGTCGCTCAGCAGATTACTGCTGTGATTTCGAACCTTACCACTCAGATAAATCAAGCAAATAACAATAACAACAATAACAATGCTCAGTGTAGCTTCAAAACGTTTAATTTGGCTAAACCACTGAAATTTTCTAGGTCTCAAGGAGCAACTGCGCTCCTACAATGGTTCGAGAGTCTAGAGAGCACATTTCGACATGTTCAGTGTCCGAATGAGCGAAAGGTTGAGTTTGCATCTAGTGTTTTTGAGAAACGTGCTTTAACATGGTGGAACAGGGTGATGAGAGATAGGGGTGCCGATGTGGCGATGGAAATGACTTGGGAAGAGCTTCGGGCTCTCATGATGAAGAAGTTCTTCCCCGACATGAAATTAGGGCTTTAGAAAGGGAATTTGATGATCTTAAATAGGATGGGGGAGAACACCATACTTATACGGATTGTTATGAGGAGCTGAGTTTACCGTGTCCCACAATGGTAACCCCGCTGGATAAAGCAATCAAGAGGTATATCGATGGTTTACCTGACCCCATACAAGACATTGTTACTGGTAGCAACCCTACCACTGTACGTCAGGCCATCGAGTTGGCTACAACCCTAACTGAGTCTCAAGTCAGAAAGGGAAAACTAACCCGCAAGGGTGATAAGAAACAGACAGCCACTCAAGACTGTTGGTGCACAAATGTCTGTTAACTTCGTCTTTATCGAGTCTTGTGCCTAGATAGGATAAACCAGTACTCAGTATACGAAAAATTAGGTTTTGAATGTGTAAAGGTCATTTCGCACGAAATGGGAAAAACTCATTTCGCACGAAATAGGCTGTGGTTGTTTCGTACGAAATGGTCTCTCTATAAATACTGAGCTGGTCATGTCATTTGTAACGATCTGGATTTCAGAGCCGAGGTGCTGCCAAATTGTTAACTGATCTGTATTGCTTTGAAATCAATAAACAAGTGATTATAAACATGAATCAAGCTGTAATCAAGTCCGTATCATCGAATTCCACCTTTGATATGGATTAAAACTCTTCTGATCGACTCGTTCAGGTCGCACAACGATCCTACAAGTGGTATCAGAGCTCAGGAGAAAGAGTTCATACCGATTCAGCTTGTTTTCACCAGAATTTCTGACTTCTACTTATTCTTCTTCACAAATTTCAAAATTAATCAGGATTTAACGGTTAAAATGGCTTGAAATTCACATATTACACGCGAAATACAGTATTAACAAATCCTTGAAAGAATTGGACCAAAAATCGACCTAAAACCAGATGAATTTGACAAAAATGTGGCCGATTGGATGATGTCATCATCATTTCGCACGGTTTGAACAAATCCATTTCACACGGAATCAACATCTTGAACTTCATTTCGCACGGAATCAACTTTTTGAACTTCATTTCGCATAGAATCAACAACTTGAACTTCATTTCGCACGGAATCAACCTTGTGGACTTCATTTCATACGAAATAGACTTTCATTTCGCGTCAAGTTGCCATTTCGCACCAAAGTGACCATTTCGTGTGAAAGTTTCATTTCGTTTGAAAGACCATTTCATGTAAAAGCTTCATTCCGTTTGTAGACCATCTCGTGTGGAATCCATTTCGCTTGAAAAGTCATTTTCAGTTTTAAAATCACAAAATTTTTCTAAGTGTTTGTTGATTCATTCAGGTACTTGAAGATGGATGATTTTCTGAATCTGTTTAGTGATGGTTTTGCGTACACTGGAAGCACAGGAGATGCTACAACAAGCCACACAAATGAAAATGCACCAAACCCGAGTCCGAAGAAAACCATTGCTGATTCTTTGAGTGTTGATAATGCCTACGGAACCTACAACAAACCGCCCAAGCTAATGGCCATAGAGGATTACAATAGATGGGCAAGTAGATTTGAGGAATGGCTGCAGGCATTTGCATATCTAAGTTGGAAGAGCATGAAAAGTGGTTTTAACATCGGAAGAACTGACTATGAAAATTTAACTGATACTCCACAAGAGAATTTCATTGCAGAACAGAAATGCATCGCTTTACTTCATCAATCAGTGAGAGATGATATTATATCATTGATTGAATACAAAGATTCCAGAGATCTATGGGAGAAATTAAAGATGAAGTGTGAAGGTGGTGCTGAAATTGTTAAAAATAAGAAAAAATTGTTGAAAAAAGAATTCGATATGTTTGGGTGTTTGAAAAATGAGTCTGTGTCAAAGATGATAGAAAGATTTGGTCACTTAAAGTTGGAACTTGCAAGATATGAAATTGTGTATACTCAGGAAGAATTGGTTGATAAGTTGTTTGACTCACTGCCTGATGAGAAAGACTGGCAGTATTCTGCTTTAATGCTGAAGAACACAGTGAAGCCGACTGATCTGACAGTTTATTTACTAATCGAAAGGTTGGAGAGTCATGAATTGGAGATCAGGAAAACGAACAAAGTCAACAATTCCTCGTATCAGCAAAATGTTGACTTATATTATCGAGGAAGTATGATTCCTAAAATCGTGTCTCCGAAGACTGCCTTCTCAGCAAAAAATTCAAACATGTCAAATCAAGAAAGTCCAAGCAGTGGTTATCATGGAGGATCATCGTCAACTGCTCTAAGACAACAACAACAGTCAATTCCGAAAAACATGTTCCAGTGCAATATTGCTGTAGACCTCAATAATGCACAAAACTTCAGCGAAGAAGCAGCCAAGCAGCAAATGATGTTTTTGGCATCCGTCTTGGAATCTTATGAGAGCTTTGTTGCTGGAAAGATCGGAAACACCAACCTAACCAAGGAAGATTATGATCAAATAGACCCTGAAGAGATGGAGTTAATTGATATAAGATGGTGTATGGCAAGTGCGGTCAGAAGGGCTCAGAGATTCATGGAGATAACATGCAGACACTCCATTGGCGGACCTTCAACAAAGCTAGGCTTTAATAAATCGAAGGTTACATGCTTTAAATGCAAACAAAAGGGGCATTTTAAACAAGAATGTCGAAATGCAGCTGCTGATGAAACGGCTAACCCATTCCGTGAAGATTATTATAAGAGAGCCATTTATCATCAAAACAAATCTGAACCTCAACGAATGAAACAAATAGAAGAAAATCCTAAAGAAAAATCAAGAGCATTAGCTGTTATCCATGATGATGAGGGATACGATTGGAGTGATGTGTTACCGGAAGAAGATGCAATAGGTTATGCCTTTATGGCAAAAATCGTTCCTTTCAAAGATACCCGATCAGAAGAAGTAAAATATGTCAACAGAAAGATGTTAGCCCAAACAATGAAAGACAGACATTATCGTGCATGGAAAGAGGCAAAAAGCGCAAAGAGATGGGACGCTGACGGAGAATGCTATTTGGATCCTAAGGGAAATATACTTGTGGAACCATCAACACTTCTAGTCGAGACTCTGATCGAGCAAATAGCAGAAGAGGAAGAAGCAAATCAAATATTGTGGTGGGGAAGTGAAGAAGAAGAGAAAGAAAAGGAGCTACAGTCGAAAAAGATCGATGATGGGATAATCGACACGATGAAAGAATTTACAGCAGAAAATCTGAAGAAAATGGCTGATAAAGTTCTTGCAGCGAAAGAGTTAGAGGTAGATACTAAGTCCAGAACTGAGTCAAAGAGCAAGGTCAGTTCTAATGATTCAGCAAATGAGTCAGGTAAGACTGATAAAGCCAAAAGTGAAAGTGACTGCAAAAATTGCATGAAAGACTGCAAGGTTTGTAGCACACATGCTTACCTCAGTGGTAAAAAGACTGAAGAACTGACAGAAAGAGTCAGAGAAGTTGAAAATCAGATCTTAAGTCCTGACAAATTGGTAAAAGCTTCAAATGATCGAATAAAAGAATTAACTGATAAACTTGAAAATGATAAAATTGACGTAGAACGAATCAGGAAAGAAAATGAAAAATTAGTTCATGAAAACCGTCAACTTTTGGAAAATTATGAGAAGCTAAAAAGAACGACAAAAGATTCTGATGAAAGAAATGATAAAACAATCAAAGAAAATCTCCAACTGACAGGAGTACTTCAGTCGAAAGAGAGGCAAATCAACCAACAGTTGGATGAGATTGCTAATCTGAAGCTTCAGTTTCAGGAAGCTAAGATTGAAAATGAACGCATCAATCTGAAACTCAACAGTTACAACTCCGCGAGTTCTGTTCTTCAACATATCATTCCTAAACCAATCGGGAAGAACAAAGCTGGCGAAGATGTTTATTCGGACGGAACTGGGGTTGGGTATCATCAGGTTCCACCGCCAGTATTAAATAATTTTTCAAAGAAAAAGTTTGGGTTGGTTAATGATAATGAAACAAATGAGGTTAAACTTCTAGAATCAATTGACTTCACATTCACTTCATCATCCGATGAAGACAGTGTTCAGTCCGAAGTTGTTAAAATCATGGTTGAAAGTGTTTTGAAATCTGAAAGTGACTCAACTGAGGATGAAGAATGTTTCTTGGACAAATATATTCCGAAATCAGCATCCAAAAAACAACTTAAGTGAAGAACCTAATCTTGTGATGTACAAGATGTAGGGATCGGATAAGTTGTATTCGGATCTTGAATTTCCGTTGGAAAATGTGAATGTCGACAAATTGAAAAATGTTTTTAAACTGGTTGAGATTGATGTCTGTGAAATCGAAGGTTTGAAATGTTCCAAAAGACAATTAAACTTTGAAAAAGATAAAGCTTACTACAAAAAACCTGTTGTACCGCCACGTTTTTCTAGTAACAATCAAAACAAATGGTCGGGTGGTTACCAGGGTGGTAAGAATAATCAAAGAAGGAACTTTCAAAACAAGAAGTTTGTCGAGAAAAAGGTGTTTGTGAAAAGCTCGAGTTCTCATTCCGAGCAAGAATCTGAGATTTTTTCAAAATCAAATGAAGAGTTTTTTTGAAAAGAAGGCCTCACAACCTCTTACCGAAGGCACAAATCAGGTAGTTGACACCCGAACATGCTTTAAATGCAATCAAGTTGGACACATTGCATGAAAGTGCACCAAATTAAAGCCTAAGTCTGAAGTTGTTGAGAGTCAGAAAAGGAAAGTTGATGCAAAAGGCAAAGCTCCAATGATTGTTGAGAAGAAAGTTTTGAAAAATGATAACACCAAATTCAAAACTGAATCCGTAAAGAATGTGGTAACTAAAACTGACAAATTTTACAAACGGGTTGCTTCGCCTCAACAAGCATGGAAGCCAAAATCAGTTGAAAATAAATCAAGTTCTCCAAAACCAAAGGTTTCTGAGACGGAAAAACAATCATCCTCTACCACTCCGGTAAAGATGAACGTTCCTTTGGATTACTGTGAGAAACTTGAGAAACAAAAGTCAACTGCTTCTGAGAAGAAGTACGTACCAAAGAAACACCAATCATCTGATCAACCTCCTAAAAATGATTTCTTTTTATACAAAGAGGTTGAGATTGGGTCTGAAGAGAGCTTAAAGATGAATGACAAAAATTTTTCGCCACTATACACTGCAAAAACTCACCTCAAAGTCAAGCTACCTGAGTCAAAAGAGGCTTGGGTGGCATCAAAATCTAACTAAGTGTTTGTGATATGTGCAGGAGCTTCCAAGATCCGTTTCACGTTGGATTATGGATAGTGGAGCTTCTCGGCACATGACGGGGAAGAAGACCCTATTGTACGATGTTTGAGGGTTTAATGGAGGATATGTGGGATTTGCAGGCAATCAAGGTGGTCGAATAGTTGGTGAAGGAACTTTATCAAATGGTATTGTCATGTTTGAAAGAGTAAACTACATCGCCGAGCTTGAAAACAATCTTCTGAGCATTTCTCAGATCTGTGATCGTATGTATACAACGCACTTTACGGATAAGGAATGTTTGATATTGAAACCAGGATTTGTTGTTCCCGAAGAGTGGGTTATCATGAGAGCACCTAGAGTCAATGATCTATACGTGTTGGATATGAGTGTAGCAACTACTACCACGGGTCAGGCTCAATGCTTCATGTCACGAGCAACAAAAAAGGAATCACAGTTATGGCATCGAAAGATGGGCCATATTCACCTGTGAAAGATGAACTACTTGGTACACAATGATTTAGTAAATGGTGTTCATGTGAAAGGTTTTCATCTAGAAGGGGAGTGCATTAGTTGCATCAAAGGCAAGCAAAAGAAGAAATCACATCCTCAAAAGAAGGTTAACTCAGTCTCGAGACCGTTAGAGAGACTTCATATGGATCTTTTTGGTCCAGTGAATGTCAAAAGCATAACTGGTGATCTCTACTGTCTAGTAGTAACAGACGACTACTCAAGATTTTCGTGGGTATCATTTCTGAAGTCAAAGGATGAGACATTTGAAAGTTTGATGACGTTGTTCAGAAAAATTGAAAATTTGTACCAAACTCGAATCAGAAGAATCAGGAGTGACAGCGGTACAGAGTTTAAGAACAACAAAATGGAAGAGTATTGTGATGAGAGAGGTATATTGTAAGAATTTAGTGCTCCTTATACTCCACAACAAAATGGAGTAGCTGAAAGAAAGAACATGATGCTAATTGAAACAGCTTGGACGATGCTTGCTGATTCGAAATTACCAGTCAACTTTTGGGCAGAAGCAGTGTCAGCCGCTTGCTATACACTCAACCGGGTTCTTACAGTGAAGAAATTCAACAAGACATGTTTCGAGCTGATCAACAACCGCAAACCTAACCTGAAGTATCTAGAACCGTTTGGGTCTCCCTGTACAGTTCTAGAACCTTATGGTAAATTTGGTCCAAAGAGCATCGAAGGTATTTTCGTGGGTTATGCAAGTTCATTGAAAAGAGTCTTTGTTCCAAGCTTGAAGCGGATCATCGAAGCACATAATGTTGAGTGTCAAAGTTATACAATGCCACCTCAGAATCCCAGCGACTCATAGCATTTCAATTACGATACTCTGTGGGATTCATTCGACATAGAAGAAGAACCAGATTTCTTTGACGAGTAGGATATTCTAAGAGAATATGAAGCTTCACAAGATAGATTCCCAGCTGAGCCTTCTAGATGTCAATATCGGGCTTCCACTGACGATGAAGCTGGTCCAAGTAATGATGGAGAACATGATGATATTCAACAAACTCTTGACAATCAGACGGCAGTTAACGATAATCTAGAATCTGATGATAGGCCTATATTCGATCGTGGTGATTCAGATTCTGAGGGGGAGCAAATCCAGATTTCAAGTCAAACTATTCCAGTCTGTGAACAAGGTGCAAATCAGAATGTCATAAATTTGGAAGGCGAGGTAGATGTTCCAGGCGAGGTGATGCCGAGAACTCTTTCGTATCATCCAGAAGAGCTGATTATTGGAGAATTGCAATCAGGCGTTCGCGCTAGACGACAAATTGACCAAGGCCTTACTTGTTTTTATTCTACAGTTGCTCCTTTACAAACAGAGTTTTCACTTAGTTGTTTTATTTCGCAGATAGAACCGAGAACATATAA